>CAKNXH010054531.1:0-22416 GCA_932178445.1 Andricus quercusramuli
TTTTTTTGCACTAAATTTCCACAACTGAATACAGCTCGGTATACAGTGTTACCGGCACGAACATGTGTTTCTGTATTCTCGCGTTGATATTTTGTTTTGATCACGTGCACATTGCTCATGCGCACTCATCCAGTAGGAGAAATTTTTAGTCGCAAGGTGCGTACACATCGACTGTGCTCAAAAGGAAATAAATATTTGTTTGCGAAAACTATTGTGTTAAATGAAATTTCATTCCTATGAGTTTCTGTAGTTCAACGAAAGAAATAATGATGAATGAAAGATAAAAAGTTTTGCTATAAATAAATTTTACAGTGACGATATTCTTTAATCATGGATTAAAGTGTGAAAGCACCTTTACAGTTATGATTCATATCGATAGACGGTTAAGAGCAGAAAGAAAAATCATATGTTTATACCGGCAGAATCGTGTGGGTTTTAAAGTTTTTCTTCGAATTTTGTAACTGCCTACATCAATAGTCGAAGCGTAAGTATTAATGTTACATAATATGATTTTCTTTTTATTATACATATGTTTATTTCGTTCAACAATATTGAATAAATGTTGGCTAAAAGTTTTAACCTAAGAGCCATAACCCCTAACTTTTAGAAAACATTTTACTGAAAATATATTTGAATGTAATGTTTTTTACAAAAAATAATTCTATTACATTGGCCTTTGCTACACTCTTTTAGTGCCAGAAAGTGAAGGTCAAGTTCACTAGCCAGCTATTTTGGATAAAAATTGAAAAAGTCGGAGCATTTTGAAAATTTTTGAGACCGTTTTCTCAAGATTTGAAAATTCTATGTGCGGCTATTCATAGAACTTGAAAATTTGAACAATTAATCCTCACGACTTTTTCTAATAAAATGAAAATTGTCAGAGTTATATCTTTTTCAAAATCAAAAAAAAACAAACGAAAATTAACATTTGAAGCCAAACAACGCACGATACGGAAAAGGCAAGAGAAGAGAAACGTTGCTTTTCAAAAGCCCTACAAGATTACCTTAACTTTTTGAATCTTGTTGAAAAATCGAAAATTTAACTTTTAGCGCACAAAAAATAAGGAAAAATAATAAATTTCATTTTGCGGTCAATTTATGCAAGATGCAAAAAAGATGAATTGACACAAATTATATACTTAATAAAGATTGAAAAATTGGTTATAAACCACTTTTTGATAGAACTGTAGTTCGTAAAAAAACAAAATTGAAAATAAAGAAATTTAATTTTTGGACATACGACATAAGCTATTGAAAAAATAGACACAAGCTGCTCTTTCAAAAAAGAGCTACAAAATTTGTCATAAATAATTTTTTGATAGGAAGCGTAGTTTTTGTTTGAATCGTAAAAAATAATATTAAAAATAAAAAATTAAAGTTTTTGAAAAACAACAAGGTACGAAAAAGTTTATAAAAAAAAATTGTTCACCCAAAAAGGATCTTCAAATTCGTTATAATAATTTTTAGATAGGACGAGTAGATTTTCTTTTAAACCTAAAAAATAAGATTAAAAATAAAAATTAAATTTTTGGTAAAACGACACAAGATACGAAAAAAAACATTTTATTTAATAATATTTTTTGCCTGAATTGAGAAGAATGATGCAAGATGGGGACGTGGATTAGTGAGCGCGTGACCATCTGCTGAATAGGATATCCGCTTGACCTCATTTTCAAAATTTCGAAAATCAGAAAAACCAAATACCAACCATTAAAAGTAAACATTTTTCCACGCTATAAGTACATTTCTATTTTAAAATCGAATACATATACAGAGCAGAATGATTTTTAATTCGATTAGTTGTTCAGTAAAATGGGAAATTTATTTTCGAGTTTAGAATTTAGATCCAAAACCTTTAATCTATAGTTTAGGGCCCGAGCACAATGGAGACCCGAACTCGAAACCTGAACCCGAAGATATCTCTGTCGTTTTGACCGTAGCTATGGTAAAAAAGGATAGAGTTATCTTCGGGTTCAAGTTTCGGTTTCAGGTCTCCATTGTGCTCGGGCCCTTATAGTTGTCAATTGTAAACATAACCTCAAAAACCTTAAGATACGTTACATTATTTAAAAAATATATATAATACAATGTTAATTTCAATTCACAGTATGAAAATCTTTCTTTAATTTTCTTGGGCAAATAAGATAACTGAAAGTGCATTTTGAATTTAAAGGGCGTTGGAAAACTTTAGATAAATCTAAAAATATTTAAATGAGTCCCTTTTTCGCTATCTACACGCTTCGCTCGCAAGTTTGAGCGTGCCTAGGGCGCGCGACTGTTATTTTTCCGTTTCTCGCACTTCGCGCTCGATATAGTTATTTGTGATACAAGTGCGTAAAATAAGTGATTGTACGCGAGTATGAATTTTGCAGCATAAGCCGCAGGCGAATGATGCAATCAAACTAGTTACTAATCTCCGACGCGCACGTGTATCACACGCTATTTTTTGCAACGCCCGTCCGAAAAACTTATTGTGAAAAAAATTGTTGAAAAAAAATGTTGTGAAAAAAAATTCTAAACTCAAAAATAAATTCCCCATTTTACTAAGCAATTAATCGAATTAAAAATCATTCTGCTCTGTATATGTATTTGATTTTTAAATAGAAATGTAATTATAGTGTTAAAAAATGTTTACTTTTAATGCCTTTCGCGTAAAAGGGAGAATTAAGAATATGAAAAGTAGTCTCCGAGCGCCTTCGAGGCAGGGTTTAACTTAAAGAAGGTAAAAGTTATGTTTTCATTCGCATTTTGAAAAATCTAACGATCTTTTCAATAAAGCGTTCTGAAACAGTACTTGTAGAAATTTTACTTGACTCTTAATCAGTTTTAAGACTCACCCCAGCCAAGGAAAGTTTCAAAAACTATTTTAGAACACTTCACTGAAAAGTATGTTATATTTCTTAAAAAGGTCAATAAAAACTTGTAAAATTTTGGTTTTGTATATAAAAACAAGTCAAATAGATAAATAACCAAGATATTACATAATTCATCGACTAATAAATTAAAATACTGATCATTAGAATTAAATGAGAATTGCAGTATGTACCTTCAATAATAAGCAAAACACAAAAATTGAAATACCTTTTAATAAATAAAATTTTTTAATTTGAACTATTTACCTATGAAATATATGTATTTTTTTCATTGTCTTACATTCTTTAGATTATCATGGACAGTTCTAGATCTGAGGGTTATAAACGCTATTTAGAGCCTGAATCAGAAGAACCAATTCCTTCATCCTCTTGGTTCCGATATAGAAGTCTGAATAAAGAAGAGGCAAGTGTATGTTAATTGTAGGTGAATTAACAAAACTTGTAGTTGTATAGTGCAGTGAAAGAATTTGAAGTACAAATTTCGTCAGTGCCACAATTGAAGTGAACAATTTGAGTAGACAAAATAATATTAAATATATTCACTGGCTATTTCAGTCGGTAGCAGCATCTTGTCCAAATGAAGAAAATGACATCGAAATGTTTTATGAATCTCACGACGATGATATTAATGCGAAGATCGAAAATAAGGACTTAGATGTATATGCTCATTTCATGGTTGTTCCGCCAAAAGAAAATAATCCAGCAGAAGAATTTGAGGTAGGAGGAATGGTGATTGATTTCATTTATACGCTTGTGTCGTTTAAAAATTGTAAACACTGAAATTTGATTTGCTTGATTCCAATTTAAATTTTGAAGTTTTATAATTTATTTGTTTCAGACACTTTTAATGAAGGACAGTTCTTTTGTAGTCAGCACTCCCGGTATTGATAGTGTTATAGAATCATTAGGGGATGATATAGATACGATTGAAAATTATAGAAGAGAATGCGCTCAGGTAATGTACCATTTCATAAATATTACAATTTAATTTTCAAAATAAAATTATGCCATAGCTATTTTTGCCTTTATATCCGAAACTATTCTTCCAATTCTCATGAATGAAGATCATAGTTTAATAAAATTTGCTTAAGATTACTAGTTCAAAATTTAGTGAATGTTAATTTTGTATAAAAAATTCTTAGTAGCCTCTAAGCTAAATAATTTTCTAAGTTAATTTTTATTCCTAAAAGTCTTTAATGAATAATGTACCAGTTAACTTTTTATATAATAGAAAAATTTAACCAGGATTTATCGTACTCAAAGACAGAGTGCAGATATGAACCAACTTAGGAAATATTTTTTTTTTTCAGTTCAGGTGATCTCAAAACGTGTATATTTTATGAAAACGCGCGGAGAGTTGTTTTTTTTACAAATCTAATACATTTTCTGATCTGAATTTAATTAACTCTGATTAATTGATTAAAATTTCATTGAAAATTTTCTAATTGTGAAATATTTTATAGTTTAACTCTAGATGATTAAGTTATTTATCGTTTGTAATACAAAAAATTTCAAAAATAATAAAAATACTTGTCTATAAAAGTTCTAAAGTAAAAAATTTTACACCATCCTTACATTAATTTATATAATTGTGCGTTTCAGAATGCAGAAGAGGATGATAATTTTTTCTACGATGCTTTGGACGATAACGAAGTCTTCATGAATGAACTTGCAGACGAAACAGAAAATGTGGTATCTCCACTTAAGAAGAGTTATAAGTCCCTGGATGATATGGTAAATAGCGAAAACTTTAACGATCCAATAAGAAAAACTGTTAACAGAAGTGTAGGTGAAATCATTATTATGATTATAAAGTACTCACTTCTGCATGCACTGTGTTTATCCGAAATTTATGACTTGTTTAATTTAATAAATTGTATTTTCGACGAACACGTTTTACCTTCTAGCAAATATCTAATTGACAAATTATTTTGTCCGAAAAATTGCGTGAATCTGCATGCATTGTGCACACACTGCGGCGCATACATAGGAGAATTTCAGCGAAAGAATAAATTTGTGCACTGTTCAGTTTGTAATGCTGAAATCAATGTTAAAGATAGTGCTTACAAAGATTTTTTTGTTATGTTTGATATTTCCGAGCCTATTTCAAAATTATTAGAGTCGAACGTCGAATATTATAAATACGTCGTAAATGATAGAATTCATGTGAAAAATCAGATTCAAGATATCTATGATGGAAAAAGATATCGGGATTTTGTAAAACAATTAAGTGCAGATGATAAAAAGCGATATGCTACAGTAACTTTCAATACAGATGGTGCACCTTTATTTGAAAGTTCGAAGTGTTCTATTTGGCCTATCTTTATAATGATAAATGAATTGCCTAATGATGTTAGAACAAAAGACTTAATCTTGGCAGGACTTTGGTTTGGAAAAGATAAGCCAAATATGAATGCTTTTCTTCGACCATTTGTAGATACTATGGAAACCCTTTCTACAAAAGGAGTTCCGTGCACTATAGATGATTCTCAAGTTTTCATCAAAATTTTTGCACTAATCTGCTGCGTTGATTCAGTTGCTCGCGCACCTGTACAAGGATTCACTCAGTTTAATGGTTGTTATGGTTGTAGTCAGTGTCTTCATCCTGGTGAGACAGTACTAAGTAATCAAAACAACCCGCGTAGTGGGACTATTAAATATCCATTGCTGGACGTTGTTCCAAAAGAAAGAAATGCTGAAGATACAATCAAACACATGCAAAAAGCAGCGTCAACTAAAAAACCGTTCCTTGGAGTCAAAAGTCCTTCTCAATTAATAAATCTAATGTTCTTTAATATTATTTTTGGTTGCGTACCTGATAGCTTGCACTGTCTTACTGGAGTAGCAAAACAGTTTGCTACGATATGGTTCGGTAATAAAAATAAATCTGGATTATTTTCTAAGAAAAAAATACTTGAAATTGACACGCTTTTGAAGAATATTAAAGTGCCTCATCAAATAGTCAGATTAACTCGCTTATTGTCTGAGAAGGAATTTTGGAAAGCAAGGGAATGGGAAAATTGGATTTTATTTTATAGTTTGCCAATTCTACTGAATATTTTACCGCCAAATTTATTAGCACATTGGGCTTTATTTGTTGAAGCAATATACATACTACAAAAAGGAAATATCCAAACATGGGAGGTTGATCGAGCTGACCGACTATTGCATGATTTTGTTGCTCAAACTGAAGCATTATATTCTAAAGTAGCTATGACTTTTAACGTGCATTTACTCCTACATTTGGCCAGAAGTGTGTATGATTGGGGACCTCTTTGGAGTCATAATACATTTGCTTTTGAATCCGGCAATGGAGATTTACTAAAACATATTCACGCTGCTAAGGGCATTTATAGTCAAGTATGTCGTCACATTAGCTTAAATTATAGCATGCTAATTTTGAAGCAACGAGTGCATCCTTGTTCAAGTGTAAGAAGATTTCTTCTTCAAGCCGGTACGACAATGGTTCAAAAAACTTTTAAAATGACTGAAAATAGATATTTTGGTTCAAACTCAAATGTGAGTCAATTTTGGATAGAAAAATTGCAACTTTCATGTAAAAAAACAATGTCATATAAAAAGCTAATTAAAAATAGATGCGTATATATGTCGTCACTAAAGAACAACAAACGTTCAAATAATACATTTGCCCAGTTACGTGACGGTACATATGTTCAACTAAATTACTTCCTTGTAGATTCAGATACGAAGAAAGAATATACAATAGTTCACCACGTTCACACTATTTCTTTTTTCGAAACTACATGTTATATGATGCGAAAAATGATACAAATAGATGAAGAAGAATCAGCTGTATTAACTCTGGATATTTCAAAAATATGTGTACATTTGATGATGCATGACAATGAGTATTTGTGTACTGTTCCAAACCTGTATTATTATTAAAAAACAAAAAACCAGTCTTTAGGACATTTTCGTGATAAACATTAACCGAAATCACGCCTTTTTCCAGATAAATGTCTCATTTTTTTTCTTAATCTTAAAGAATTATTGTAATATTTTATTACACATATAAGAAAATTAAGATGGATTCGTAAATTAGGGTGTTTTTTTAGGAGCACAGTCCTGTAAACGTGGACGTATCTTTTTACAGATTAAATGAATGTACTCACTTCAATTCTAAAATAAACTTCCGTCATACGCTTGTATTAAAAAAGGTATTATTTCGAAGTTATTAATTTTCACCCTTTCCCCCTTTATATAAACTTATGGATATTGAATCTCTGCCAATTTCTTAATTATTTAATTAAAAAAATAGCAAATCGTAAACAACGTCGTAAACGATATCGTAAATGACGTCATAAACGATGTCGTAAACGATATCGTAAACGACGTCGTATACTATCCCAAATTACGACTTCGTATACGATATCGTATACGACGTCGAATACGACGTCATATACGATGTCGCATACGAAGTCGTATACGATGTCGTATACAATGTCGTATACGATGTCGTTATTTTCAATAGGGTGGTCTAGGGGCTGCTGTGAGCTTGCTCTGCCGAGGTGTGAGCTGTGACCGGGCATCTGGGCGTCTCCGGCTCGCGCTACGCGCTCGCCTACGACTTGTACTGGAAAAATACGCTCGTCGAAAAAGCATCTCTTCTCCCCCTAGGTGCATAATATACTATTTTACATCCTCATTCAATGAGAAGGTATTGGTTTTATTTCAAATTTGACATAGTCCGTTCTCATCGAATCTCGACGTTTTGAGACCCCCTGAGTCAGAAAAAATGATTTTTACAAAGGTGTCGGTCTGTCTGTAGTCTAATGGCACGATAAATTTCGAAAAACTGATCAGATTGGAGTGAGCTTTGTCACACGTTTTTAAGGCGTAAGAAAAAAAAACAAGTTCGTTAACCTGCCATTTTTTACCATTGGTTCTGGTTTTATTCATCGAAAATATTATTTAAAAAAATAAAAAATTCCATTTTCCACCAAAACTTTACGAGATATGAAAAAAATTTCTGAGAGTAAAATTGTTCATATCAAAAAGATGAACAAATTTTGTTGGAAACACTTTTTGATAACCCTCGTGAAAAGAAAGACCAACTTTAGATCACATTTAGACCAGTTTCAAACCACGTTTGGTCGTTTTCTGGTCTTTTACCTTTCAGCCTATACCTGCATCAATTTTAGGGCATTGAAATAGACACCACTTTCTCTGTTAAATAAGGATAGCTGTCTATATCAACAGACTAGCTATACCTAAACGTCCCAAAGAATCTGGGATGATTTATTATTATTTACGAGATCTAGAAGGCTTCAACCAGTTGCCGTTGTATTTATGGAACTCTGTCCCTCCTTCCATCTCGTCATCTCTTTCTGTTGAAGCTTACAAGAAAGAGCGCCTCCTTTACAATCTATGACTCGTGATGAACCTAATAATGAGGGGATATTGGGGGTTCAAACTGCCGGGACAAGAATATACCTGCCTATACTGTGATCTAAAGTTGGTCTTTCTTTTCACGAGGGAAGTTACATATTTTCCGTTTTATTCGTAAAAAATTCTATTAAAAATAAAAAATTCCATTTTTCGGCAAAACTATACAAGATACGAAAAAATGTTGAGAAGCAAAATTGTTTATATGTTGTTAATACCATTTTTTGATAAGTTACATATTTTTCGTTTTATATGTGAAAAATACTATTAAAAATAAAAAATTCCATTCTTCGGAAAAACTATACAAGATAAGAAAAAAATGTTCATAAGCAAAATTGTTCGCATTAAAAAAATGAACAAATTCTGTTCATACTATTTTTTCAAATATAGTTGTCTATGGATGAAACAAACACTGTTTGGCCCCAAATGGAATTTTCGATTGTTTGGTAGCATTTTCAGTAAGTTGAACAAAAACTTTTTGTTAATCAATTAGGCGTTTTTGTTTGGAATTTGATAAAGTGTGCAGGTATTTCAATGAGAACGTCTTCCTTAAGGCGGATAGAGCCTTGAGTAAATAATCTTCTTTTTTAATCTAAAAGCCAAAGAATGCCGAGCGCGAAGTGCGAGTTTAATATATTATCGAGCGTGAAGCGCGAGATACAACAACCGCGCGCCCTAGGCGCGCTCAAACTTGCGAGCGAAACACAAAATGTACTATTGACATAGTTCTTGCTTCAGACAGCAGTTTTTCATACAAGAAATTCCTGTCATGTGTTTCATAGCGATATTTTAGAAAAATTGGAATCACTCATTTCCATTTCAATATAATACATATAAGTGATGTAATTTTATCGTTTTATAACTGCTATATAATAGAAATCTTCTCTTCTAACTTCATGAGGAATATTAACAGAGAAATTTTATTTACCTTTATTGTTCTTGTATCATATTTGTTGTTTTTTTTTTTCTTTCTTTAGAAGTGTTTGACATGTCCACCAAATTTACTTTTGCAATAATGTTCCAACTTTGAATAAAAAAAAATTTTTTTTTTATACCACTAAGCCATTTCCCTTTCAGGGTAGGCGTCACACTATCCGATTCGGGTAGTGTTTGTAGGTGGATAGTTTCTTGTAGTAAATAACTACAAGTTTGGGCTCACCACACCCATGACGGTCCAACAGCACGCAGTATTCTCGAACGGTCACCCATCCAAGTACTAACCGCGCCCATCACTGCTTAACTTCAGTGATCTTACGAGAATTGGTGTTTTCAGCGTGGTATCGCCGTTGAATTATAAATGTATATTTCAAATTAATGATCTTTTTTAAAATGTCTTAAGTTTCAAAAACCAAATATAGAAGTCCAAGTCTTTAAATCCTTTTTGAAAATTATGTCATCTTGTTCATTGGAAAAAAAAACTTTTTTCCGAGTAAAATTCCATTTATTCACAGACATGAATACAAAGGTAAGATGAACACATTTTATGAAAAATTCAAACTATTGCCTATGTTTTCTACACCAAAAATAGCTCACCAAGAAAAAAATTTGAATCGAATGTTATAATTACTCGTTATTAATCGCGATAAAATGATTGATATTTGGGATAGATATATTGAATCAATTGCATGAGATCGTTATACTTTTGGACTGTGATGGTATTTCCATTCGGATGAGGAGGCGATAAATGAACATTTTTGAAATTTGTCTCAGAAATCGTTCTTTTCGCAATGTCCACCTTACGGATCTGTTCGTCGTCGTATATCATATAAAGAACAAATGGTCTCTCTCGATCGATTTTGGTGGATCTGATTTTGAACCAGTGGATTTTTTCATTGTGCACGTCGACCTTTCGATTGACGATTAGTTCTTGCAACTCCTGTGATGACACAAAGTCTGTGGTTTGCATTTTAGTGATTGCAAATACTGGATCTTTTTTTGTGTTTTTTTTTTTGATAATCTCTATACAATGATCCGGGCCAGTGATGATCTCATGCAGTCTCCGCTCTTTCCCAATCAATCCGAAATATCTATCACAGCTATTATAGCTATGCCCAGATAAAAAAAATTTCTGTTCCATCAAATCGACGCTGCTCGAAGCCAACAAGAAGCGATCTCTTGTGCTCCTCTTCCAGCAACATTTTCCCACCAGATGTAACATATAAGCTATAAGAAAATGTTGATAATTGTCATGGTTTCAATTTTTTTTAAATTTTAGTTCTGCCAACAAATATTTAATCTTTTCAATGTATTTTTAGAATCTTCTACAACAAAAATGAAGGGTATGAATCGATGATTATTATACCAGGATTAAGGGTGTGCGGGTTCCCGACTTTTCGGGTTTGGATCGGGTTCGGGTTTTTTTTCGGGTATAGCAGGGAAACCTTGAAGTTTCGAGTACCCGAAAAAATCGGGTCACCGGAAAATTATCGAGTCATTTCAAGTTATCGGTTCCCATTTCTCATGAATGTTCAATCTTTAAATTAAATAAAATAACATTTTTTGAATTTTCGATAATTTTTAAGAGAAATAAAATCGATCCTGAGAAGTTATGGGATTTTAGTTTTCCCAGTAACTCGATTTCAAAAGGACTTGAGCTTTTTCGGGGGACCCAACGTTTTCTTGTATTCCAGATTTGGGTATTGATTTCTGGTATCCGTAGTGTTCCAAAGAGTTTAAGTGCTCGTTAAAATTCTCACGAGCATGAGAATATGCTCGAGAATATGCTCTAACTGTATGTGCTTTGAGAATTTCATGAGCATTTATGAGCATTTTGAATTTGGATTGAAAAAATCGTATTTTCTGTCATTATTAATAATAATTATATTGTTTAAATTTCGCGGAAAAATACATCGCTTGAAATTGGAAAGGGTGCTAAATTTTGTTTCTAAATATATTTAAAATACATTTTAGCTATGATTCCAAGTCAACAAAAATTTTTCAACCAAAGAAATAAATTTTTAACTGAAAGTTATTTGAATTTTTGACCCAAAAGATTAATTTTTCACCAAAAAATACTCATTTTCAACTAAGTACATGAATTTCCATATAAAAAATCAATTTTTAAGAGTTAAAATATCAGAAAAATAAATGTTTAACAAAAAAAGAAACGAATTTTCAACAGAATATTTTTTGTATCAAAAAATTATTCTTTAACCAAAAATAAAACAATAAAATTCTTAGTTGAAATAATCGATTTTCAAAAAAAAAAATGAATCCTCAATAAAATAATTCAATTTTAAAATAAAAAAGATCAATTTACAAATCAAAAATATAATATTTCAATTTGCAGTCAGTAAAAAATGAAATTTTGAGCAAATGGTGGATTTTTCAATCCAGAAGATGAATTTTACATCCACAAAAAAACTAATTTTTAACTGAATAGTGTTTTTTCAGTGAGAGAAATGAATTTTTAACAAAAAATAGAATAGTTAAATTTGTTACAAAAAAGATAATTTTTTAATGAAAAAGACTACATTTCTATCAAAAAAGGTAAATTGTCCACAAGAAATTGGATAGTGAAAGTGACTTTTCAACTACAAAAAATTAATTTTTAACCGATTACATTTTGGAACTAAAAAGATAAATTTTCCACCAAAAATAAAATGGGGTAATTTTCAGTTAGTCATTTTTTTTGTTTGAAAGGAATTTCCAATCAAAACGATGAATTAGTCACCAAGAAGATTAAAAATTCTCCCTCAAAATCCGAATTTCCAATCAAATACAGAAATTTTAAACCAAATATTTGAATTCTCAATTTAAGAAGACACATTTTGAGCCAAATATGTACGAGTTAAGTTTTCAATTAAAACAATTAATTATCATCTAGAAAACATATTTTTCAACAAAATAACTGAATTTTTAACAAACGAAACTGAGTAGTTGAATTTTCTACCGAAATAGATGAATTCTCGACGAAAAACGTGATGAATTATATTTCAGCCACAAAAAGGATTCTAATTGTATACCAAAAATAGTTGAATTCAACCAAAAAATATTATTTTTCTACAAAATGATTCGAATCCTCAAGCAAAACTTGTCAATTTTTAACCAAATATTTGCGATTTTCATCCATAATAATGAAATTAATTTCAACTTTAATTTGTTGGAAATTTCCTGACTCCGTATTAAAAAAGGACATGTTTATTTCACTAGAATGTTTTTGTGAAACTATATGTGTTGATTATGACATATATTTGTTTAACAATAAATGCTTTAAATTATCTTAAATACTCTATAAATACTCTGTTCAATCTTAAATGCTGAGCATATTATCAAGAGCATTTGCTCAACATAAATTCTTGGTCATTTAGGATGTCTAGGTATCCGCATACTCTTTGACCTGCTAGTAAAAAAAATTAGATACCTTTTTGCTGTACTCCATCGGCAATGCATAAATTGTACGTTGACAGTTGCCTTTTGTAGATTGCGATGTTTGTTGTCAAAGAAGGAGTTTCCAGAACCTTTTGTAAATCGAATGTCAGGAACATGGTGTCATCTGATGCGTTTTGGATGTCGCGCTTGAACTCACCAGCTATTTTGCGTTTTAACGCTTGATGATCGCTCTGCAACTCTTCGAATTTCTTCCTGTCTTCGGCAGATAAATCTTTTTCCTCCAAATTGACCTTGATTGAATCGCAAGTTTTGCGTGTGTCCGAGTGACGTTTTTTGAAGCTCAGATTGAAATCGTGATTGAAGATGGTCCTGAATATTGTTTCGGAAACCGGCTCCATTCCATCTTTTTTCGTCTCGATCCGGTACATTCTGTACATTTTAGCCAAATTCATGTTTGGGTTGAGATAGTTCTTCGATGAAGATGATCGGCCATAATGCGACTCGTATTTGGGAAAACGATTGATGAAATTTTTGACGTGATTTCTTGCTTCATCGCCGATTCTGTTTACTGCTGCACTTTTTCCGCGTTTTGCGGCAGCACTGGGATTCGCGATCGTTGATTTTTCAGATCGGTACACTGTCTGAGGGGTTATTTGGTAACAGCCCAAGAAGAAAGTCCTACATACTTTACGTGCGATCCCCTTGTCATCAGTAAGGAAATATTCGAAAGTATGATCTCGATTTCTTTGTGGAAGGATTGGCATGAATTTATATTTCCTGGAGGTCACAAAATTCTTCCTTAGACCTGCGCGAATGATCAAAGTTTTCTGGGTCTTGCTCAAATCTTGATAATAACTTCGAAATATTTCCTCTTGACGGGTCATATTGATTTTCGTCGAGCAATTAGGTTCGCATGGGCACAGAGTTTGACCTTGAAAAATTTTCGCGGGTGTTGTCGTTCCACTTTTTGTTACACGCTCTTGACCACGTTCCACCATTTCTTTCGCCAAAAATTTCTTGTGCAAATAAGGTTTTCTTTTTCTTTTTCGAGAAGGTCTTTCCCCATTTTGTAATGGAGCTGAAATTAATAAGTTAGAAGCAAGATAAAACCAAAATTCAAGTTTTTTACGATAATACAGAAATACAGAAATCGTACTTTCATTCTCTTTATCGAAACGAAACCCTCCATCTTCTGAACCAGAATCACTTTCGTCCAAAAAATCTGAGGGCCCGGAAATATCTACAATTTTCAACAGTGACGAGAAATATACATTTTAAGACCTATGTTGTAGATTTTTGGAGAATCAATAAAAAAAATTCAAAAAAATAATGTACAAACTTTTGTCCATTGATTTTGTTGACAAGAAATCAGTTCGAAATTTTATTTTCATTTTCAAATAAAACCAGTTGGTTTTAATTTATAACAAATCAATGAAAGTTTGAAACACAACAGTTCAACATCACACAAATTATGATGATTTGATTTTCGCAAACGATTGTCCTTTTTATACGATTTTTCCGCATGTGTAACAAGAAGACAATTGCCTATTTGTTTGATCTTTACTTTGTGAAACAGGGGAGTGTGATTTAAATTCCGAATACAGAACACAATTTTTTGAATTTAAACAATTTAATGATTGAAATTTTTCTGAAATGTCGTTATGAAACTCTCGACAGCAATTTCTTGTATGAGAAACTGCTATCTGGAGCAAGAACGTTGTTAACAGTACATTTTTTGTTAAATGTTTTCGAGTCAAAAAGTACCTTGTGCACCTCAGGACAAAAATAGACTATTTTTGCCCTTAGATGCACAATGTACTATTTTACATCATGCGATTCTAAAAGAAATGCTGTATTTTTCCACATTAAAAACAGAAGTATTTTCCCTACAAGAATTGTCAAATGATAATAATGATGAAAGTCAAAAAATATCATTATTATTAAACAGTTATTATTATTATTATTATCGCCAACGGCGATACCACGCCGAAAACACCAGTTCTCGTAAGATCATTGAAGTTAGGCAGTGTTGGGCGCGGTTAGTACGTGGATGGGTGATCGTTCTGGAATACTGCGTGCTGCTGGCCCGTCGTGGGTGTGGTGAGCCCACACTAGTAGTACTAGTAGTAAATAATCCGCCTAGAAGCACTACCCGAATCGGGTATTGTCACGCCTACCCCGAAAGGGAAATGGCTTAATAGTATAATGGTATGGTATATTTTTATGATTTCTAATGCATCACTCGAATCTAGAATTATTTCTGCATTTTTCTACGTTTTTGATTGAATTTTTTTTCCACTTTCTTGATTACAATGCTGTATTGGTTCCAAGATAAAACACTTTTTCTTGATTTTCTCGATTTCAAGTCCTATGAAGTTGCAAAATTTGTGCTAAGAACGACAGAAAATTCATTCAAAATATAGGAAAAAGTTTTGAACATAAAACTTTGATGGACAGTATAATACTTTTTCTATATTTTCAAGTGAAGACTATCGTACGATTTCGTGAAGTTAAAATTTGTATGAATTAACTTACGTTTTGACATGAAATAGAAGTACAAACTCAACTATATAAAAATGTCATCAAGTTTTGATGTTTTTTCTTCATCAGTAATCTGGACTGAAATTTTTCTTGGTTTTGAGCTATAAGTTTTTTTAACGGTTGAATTTTTTAAATTGCAACGATTTCTAATTACAGCTATCAAAAGAGACGGTTAAAAATCATAAAGAAAGATCGGCATTTCTTATTATACAAAGAGTAGTTTTACTCGATTTTCTGAGAATTTTTTTTGAAAATTAATAACATCAAACAAGAAAAAACTCAAAGTAATAATACGAGAATTGTGCCGATCGAAAGTTGTGCCGTGACGGATCAGCCCGTGAATTTATTTGTAAAATTGTAAAAGATCAATTTCGCGCGTTGAAAATCTATTTGACGTTTTTGCACGTGAGTTTTGTTTTGACAGTTTAGCGCGTCAAATATTTTTTTGACGTTTATGCCCGTGAGTTTCTGTTTTGCCAATTTTGCGCGTTGAAAACCTCTGTGACATTTTTGCCCGTGAGTTTTGTTTGGAACATTTTTACGCGTGGAATATTTTTTTGACATTTTTGCTCGTGACAAAACTATGGGACGTTTTAGCTCCCGGCGTGTCAAAAGAAGCTGCCCACTCGCGGCAGAGGTGGGGGCCCCTCCAGCCTTGAAAATATTGAATCCCTTTGTTTCAAGGACACGGAAATACGCGAGACTTTACTGTACTTACCTCTGACTGTATACTACTACTACTACTGTATACTACTGTATACTTACCTTCCTTTTCATGCTATTTTAGGCTATAAGAAATTGTATAATTTTGGGGATTTCAAGAGAAAAAGCCGAAAAATTATTAACTTGACCTCATATGCTTTCTTAATATATGAAAACTTCATAAAACCTTCAATGTCTTAAAATATTTATGTCAACATTAAACAATTTTTTACAATTTTATTTTAATTGTGAAATAATTGTAAATGGAAATTAATTGTGAATAATTGTAAAATAAATTCAACAAAATTGATTTTATAAAGAAATATCTCATGATTTTTAAGGAATAATAGTTTTAAAGGTAAGTCTTTGTAGTATTTTAATAACTAATAAACATATCTTCATAATATTTTTCCTTGATTCTGCCCTGACAGGGTCAAACATGGTAAATAAACGATGTGAAATTTCAAATAAAAACTCTACTCTGTATGAATTAATTTCAAAAATGAAAAATATTACCTTTTATAAATATTCCTAAATTTTATTTGAACATGATACACATTAATTTTTATTTAAAAAATTCTTGTAAATAGTTGGTCATTTTTTTTAATTTTACGAAACTTTTCTAAGGCAAATGACCCAGTAATCGTCAAATTTTGTTATACTTTCAATATATCACGGGTGCCCTGAGGTTAATTTTTTTCGAAAGTCTTGTCACTTTGGAAATCATTGCAGATCTTGATTCCAGAACATTTTTTACGTTTAAACACGCAATGCCGGAAATTGCAGATAGTGCCGTTTTTTTAAGGCCACTTTGAAAATAACATTTTTTTTACAAATGATACTTTAATTTTGCAGGACAATAAACTTTTTAGAACTCTTTTTTATGTTGACATACATTATTAAGGCATAAATAAGATTGAAGTACTTTTATAATGGATATAAAAATATTTTATCGCTATAAAACTCAAAATACGCTACCTTAGAATACTTTAACGGGTGTATTCAAGAATTTCTTCAAGGTTGATCCATCGTGCCAAAGAGTTTGTTTACAGACAGAACATATATATGTATACACTGTTAAAAATTTCCTGAAATTTCAGTCAGTTTTCAATGACTTATGTCACTGAAATTTCATAAATTTGGCTTTGAAAATTAATTTTAGACCATATTCATTAATTTTCAGTGACACGAAACTTTGAAGCAAAAGTTATTGAAATTTCATCAAATTAACTCTGAAACCTGTTTCGATTGTTTGCACAATAAAATATTGTTGGTGGCTGAATAAATTTCACTGTGGTTTACGTAAATTTTATAAACATGCATTAAAAATGAAGTAACATTTTTTATTAAATTTAATAAACCTAAGTGAAAATATGAACAAAATTTAAAAATAATTCATGAAATTAAATTTAGATGTTTTGTATGTGATATACATTGAATATCCATAGGATATTCCTGAACATTTACAAAAAATTCAATGTACTATCTCTTAAAATAGTTTCAAAACTTACATTGAAATTTCAATAAGGCTATTTAAATTTCAGTGCTGCATGCATTTTCAATGAGTTTTTCACCAACCGTAGTGTAAAAAGCTCCACTAACATTTTCATGAAATTTCATGAACTTACTTCTCACAGTGTAGGTGAAAAATCAAAACATACAAAATTTACATACTTACATACTTGAAAAGTTGCGCTCGTGTCCTTTTGCATGCTGCTTCATTCTAAAATTTAGTATCATTCCTTTTACCGAACTAATAACATCCAGTGTCGCGTCGATGAATAGTGTGTCAAGTGTATTGTTCTTGCTTAATCTTTATGCATTAAAAGTAGTAAAATGAATCTCAGAAAACTTTTCTCACAAAATGTAAGAATCATGGAGTTTTCCCAAAAAAAATTTTTGATTTACAAAACAGATTAGATTTTAAATTCATTAACATCAAAAACAGTGTAAAATTTCATGAAACCACTAATAAATTCCAAAGATCAATTTTAAATTTGGTTATTAGTGACTGTCACACAAGAATTCATAATTTAAATGGAAAAATTAAAAATACTCTTGACAAATTAAATGAACAGGTACCACCTTATGTCATTCAAGAGTGTATTATTAAAGACAATGAATTAAACCAGAGAATTAATTAAAATAATAAAAAAATGGATAGAAAGTTCAATAACTTAATTGAAATTCAAGGTGATATTCAGAAATTACATTTAAATATTCATTGTGCGCTTTCACGTGAAAAATCGGACCCATGGTTTCTGAATCTTTCGAAGATTGATATCCCTTTTCATGTTACCAACATTTTGAGATTAGGAGAAGGGTTCAGTAACAAATTTGGGGAAAAAAAGTTTGTCCAGTTGCTAGAAGTTGTGAAAGATGTAGAGCTAAATATCCACAAAATTCCAAGTAATAAATTGCAAGAATTCAGATCAAAACTATCAGGTTTATCAAATGATTTTGTTATAAATAACAAAGTATTATCAATTATTGACAAAGAATTAAATGAAGGATATAAGCTAACGATTGAATTTTTAAAGAAAAATCCTGATCTCCTGATAACATGTGCAGATAAGGGTAACATTACAATTGCAATTTTGAAAAGTGATTATAACAAAAAAATGATGACAATTCTCGATGACAAAAATAGTTTTGAAGTAATAGAACAAAACCCTCTCAAAAAATTACAAAAATCTACTTTTAATATTTTAAATAAATTCAGATCGAGTGGATATCTTGGGAGCGTGAATAAAAGTGATATAGATACTGTAAATTCAGTTCTTTCCTTATCTTATGGTCTCATTAAAGCACACAAAGTTGATTATCCACTAAGACCTGTGATATCAACAATAGGTTCTCCGACGAGGAAATTAGAAGAATCACTTAGTAACATCATTAAAAAATCAATCACAACTTCAGAAAACTCAGTTAAAAATAGTACAGTTTTTCTTGAACTCATTGAAGGAATTATAATTCCTCATGATTACATACTAGCTTCTTTCGATGTAGTTGCTATGTTCCCGAATATTCCTTTAGATAAAGTTAAAGAATCGATAGAAAAAAGATGGGATTACATAAAGCAACACACGAAAATCCCATTTAAAAAGTTTATTGAAGCAATCGATTTTGTCTTTCATTCGATCTATTTCCAATTTGATGGCAAATTTTATAAACAAAAATTTGGAACACCAATAGGATCTGTTCTCTCACCTATTTTAGCAGAAATTGTAATGGAAGATTTAGAAAATACAGTTTTTAACAAAATGGAAAATCTAATTAATGACAGATTAGAAAAAGTAGGATTTAAATGCCTTTTCTATGCGAGATACGTTGATGATTCAATTCTTTGTGTAGAAGCTAGCAAGATTAATATACTGTTAGATTCATTTAATGGTATACATCCCAGATTAAAATTCACTTCAGAAATAGAAAAAGAAAATAAATTGAATTTTCTAGACCTCACTCTGATTAAAACAGATGAAGGTAGAATTATAACAGATTGGTACAGAAAGCCTTCATTTTCAGGACGAACTTTGAGCTTTCTGTCAAATCATCCAATACAAATGAAAATTGCAATTGTTAAAAATATGGTAGATAGGGCTATAAAATTATCACATCAAAGTTTCCATAGAAAAAATATTGAAATTTGTAAACAGATCCTTTTTTTGAACCACTATCTACCCTTGTTCATTGAAAACACATAAACAACAGAATCCATTAGATTAATCAGAAAGACAACAATGTAATTAACACAGATACTAGAGATTTTGATAAATATAACAAGGTTGTTTTACCTTATTTTGATAAAATTTCAAAGTGCTTGAGATCTTTACTAAGGAAAATGGGTTTACATACAATATGTAGAATTCCATTCAAAAGTAACAGAACTGTCAAATTGGGAAAAGACGTACGTGACAAAATGGAAAAACAAAATGTAGTGTATAAAATAAAATGTAGGTCTTGCAAGGCAGTATATATAGGCCAAACTAGGAGACCACTAAGAATAAGGAGAGATGAACATCAGAATAATCTTCGAAGGAGTCAGAAATACCATAGTGTGTTGTCAAAACATAGAATCACACATGGACATGAGTTTGATTGGGATGGTGTTAGAGTCCTGTACAATGAAAGAAATCAAAGAAAAAGGGAATTCATGGAAATGTTATACATAAAAAGAGAGGGAAACAATGCAATTAATTTGAAAAAAGACCTTTCGAAATATAACAAAGCTTTTGATAGTTTTATCAAATTTTTATAAGAAGCCTGTTTAATTATACGGTTCTGTTCATTCTCAATCAAGACAAGTATTATTTACATTAGTGATTTCTGAAACATTACGGATTTACACTTGTACTGAAAATTAAAAGTTTAAAATCTGTCCAGAAGAAAATTAAAATAATGTAAATAACAGTATGATAAGAAATTTCAGTATCATATATACATACATTACGAATATTAAGCATAAGATAGGTAAATATGTTCTTAGTATCCTATAAAATGATACCCTGATGAGGAGATCTAAAGTGGTCTCGAAACATGTTGGTTCCCAAAAGTAGTATAAAAAAGACCGAGAAAGAGAAGGGAAATGAGAGTGAGGATGGCTTGGTTGTCTCTTTTCCAATTCTCTCCCTCTTTTTTCCTATTGTTATATACTTGTCTCTAATGAGCCGATTAAAATGTTGTTTTTTTTTGGAAACATATTTTGAGGCCTTTCTATGCAATTCTTTTTCATATATTGAGCTGTTTCGAATATGTTTTTACAAAAGAACTGAATTTTGGATTCATAATGTCTCTGAGTCTTTTTGTTCAAAAATTGAATTTTTGCACAGATTTACTTGATAATATTGTGTTTCTAAATGTTCTCCTTAAAAAATACAACGGATTGAACGAACGTGGCGAGTGTCGTAGAATCGGTAACTGTTTAAGTAATTATCAAGCATGGTCCGAAAATGGTAATAACAAAAAAAGGTAAAAAAAGATTGGATTGAAGGGAGCAATGTTAAACGAAAAGTTATTCACGGTGGTACAGGCTTCAATGGAAATTCTTGCAAAATTTTGTTTAATATTGTTTTGATAGTGCACTACATGCAGAATATGAACAATTCATTCAGAAATTTAAAACAAGTTACTTGGATTTAAACATTTCAGTTACTCCAAAAGTGCACGCAGTATTTTAACACGCCGTTGATTTTTGTTCCGTATACAGAAAAGGTCTCGGTTTTTATAGTGAGCAAGCTGTGGAATCAGTCCATTTTGATTTTCTGTCGACGTGCAGTAGATATAAAGTTTCACCAAATCATGCTCAATATGATCAACAATTACTTAAAGCCATATGTTCATACAATAGTAATCATGTGTGACATAATATTTGCATTTGTTGTTAGAAAAATTGTTGTTTCTAATTATTACTTTACAAATATACATTAACTGTATACGTATACTAAAAAACAAACAAATTTTTTTCAAAGTGGCCTTAAAAAACGGAACTATCTGCGATTTCCGTCATTGCGTGTTTGAACGTAAAAAATGTTCTAGAATCAAGATCTGTAATAATTTCCGAAGTGACAAGACTTACGAAAAAAATTAACCTCAGGGCACCCGTTATATTGTTACAAAAATATGTTAAAAGTAATATTTAATGATAAAACTCACTTATTTTTAGCATTTTATAATAGCAAATAGAAATTACATTCATTCAAAGAAGATAAAAAGCAAAAAAATTGGCATCACGATTACTGGGATCTCAGTTAGTGTTTGGTTGATAATTATATTTTCTGTTGAAATTTTTATTTGATATATCTAAAATACTGACAAAATTTTGTGAAATTTTGTCAAGAATCCTGTATGAAAATAGAATTTATATAGGTCGAGTATTGAGCTCCGGCAAATTTTGCCGTATTTAAAGTTTCTAGTCCGGCAAATTTTTTGTGTCAATAAGGAACTTTCTGTTCCCATTATATTTTTTGCTACTTTGGTAAAATGGTAGAATACTTCACTAGTTTATCAAAAAATGAGGAATATTAAGTTATAAATTCACACAAAGTGTCGTATAATCAAGAACATTACACACTAAAAGCACACTAAAGATTTGCTCATCACTTCACTATTCCTATAATAATACACTTTATCACTAATTTGCGAATTGTTCATCTTCAGATTCGAATCACGAATCCTCACGATCACTCTTCTGTGACCAGTCATTAACACTCGTATTTTTTAAAGGGAGACTTGGAAAATGGGTCCAAGAAGTGACAGATCTCTCTTCTGTGCAGGGACGAACTGGGACATCAATGCGGCCCTGGCATTTTGTACCTAAGCGGCCCTTTTCCGGCGTGGCTTCTAAAAAAAAAAAAAAGGTCATCGAGGTAGGAGCCGATGGACAAACGTGGCCATGGTCATGGTCCTGGTGGCCCCTGTACTAAATGCGGCCCTGGGTACCCTGGCGGACCGGCCGGACGCAAACATTACGCTACAGCGTAACGGTAAAGTAATGGTAAAGTAATGCTAAAGTAATATGGCATTATAATTAATAAAGGAAACAAAATTAATATGTAAATTGTTG
>CAKNXH010054533.1:0-13345 GCA_932178445.1 Andricus quercusramuli
GATAATTACGTATATCCGCTTTACAAACATACGATCAATGTTCATTTTCCAACGATGTGTTTTATGGGCATAAATACGTTCGTGGTTTCATTTAACATGTTTCATGTGAAGGTAAAAATATTTTTCATCGTATATATCATTTTGCAAATGAAAATAAATTAAAAATAATACTTGAATTTGTTTACAGGCCCAATATTTTCAGGCTCTGCTCAAAAAACAATTTGCTTTACCATCGAAGGAAGAAATGCTGGAAGATTCTACCTTAAAAACTTCAAAAAAATGGCAAGCACATAACTTAGGGTTAAAGCAATATGATTTTTACGATTCCTTAACTCAAGAAGCTGGACTGGAACCTTTGCCAGCTTCTTACAGAAAGGCTTTTGAAATTTATACACAATACAGGAAATATGATTTATTGCATTATAAGGAATGTCAAATTATTTTATCTGAGGATGATACTGCTGTTCGGCATATCAATCATCGATGATTTACAAAATTGAATGAAAATATTGTATCAGAAATAAAGTATATACCTGTTATGTGAATATTTAATCTCCAATTAGTAATATGAAAGTCAATCTGTGCAAAAATTCAATTTTTGAGCAAACAGGCTCAGAAACATTATGAATCCAAAAATCAGTTATTTTGAAAAAAACATATGCGAAAAGTTCAATATATGCAAAAAGAATTGTGTGGAAAGGCCTCAAAATATGTTTCCAAACAACCTTTTAATCGGCTCGTTAGAAACAAGTATATAACAAAATGAAAGAAGAGAGAGAGAATTGGAAAAGAGACTACCAAGCCATCCTCACTCTCATTTCCTTTCTCTTTCTCCATCTTTTTTATACTACTTTTGGGACCAACATGTTTCGAGATCCTTCAGATCTCCTCATCAGGGAATAATTTTAAAGGATACTACGAAAAAATATTTCTATCATATGCTTTATATCAGTAATGTATCTATGTATATACAGGTATAAGACTGCAGTTTCTTATCGTACTGTTATTTACATTATTTTTCATTTTTAAATTTTTGATGAAAATTTAACTTTTAATTTTCGGTTTAAGTTTAGTTTAGTAGTTTTTCAGTTAAGTAAAGTTGGTTTAAGTTTTCGTTGATTGAAAATTAAAATATTTCTTCGTGGAAAAATATCAACTATTACACTAATTTTTGAAAATTTAACTTTTTGGTTCAATTCGACTATTTTTAGCTTTACATTAAAATCTTTTTCTTGGTTGTAATATCAAATATTATATTTTTTGTTGGAAATTGAACTTCTCTATAAATAAAAATTCAACTAAATGGTTGAAAGTTGATCTCCTTTGTTGAAAATAAATTTGTTGTTATTAAAGATTCATCATTATAGTAGAAAAATTAACTATTTTATTGAAAATTAGTTTTATTCTGTTAAAATTCAAATATTTTGTTGAAAAAATGACTGCTTTGTTGAAAATTTTTCATCTTGGATTGAAAATTCATCTTTCTTAGATTGAAAATTCATCTCTCTTGGATTAAAAATTCGACTATTTTGATGAAAATTTAATTATTTTGTTGAAGATTTAGGTGCTTTATTGAAAATTCGTCTTCTTGGATTGAATATTCATCTTTCTTGGATTGAAAATTAATTTCTCTTGATAGAAAAGTTCATTGTTGAGAATTCAATCGTCTTATTAACAAATCTTCCTTCTAACTTGAAGATACGACTATTTTCTTAAAAATACAACTGTTCGTGGTTGAAGTTAATATATTTTGTTGTTACAAATTTCAAACATTCGATCGAAAAGTCGTATTTGTAGGTTGAAAATTCAACTATTTGGTTACACATTCGTCACTTTTGTTTGAATGTTGAAGTATTTAGTTGTAAATGCAAGTTTTTGTTCTAAAATTAATTTGTTTGTTTGTTGAAAATTCAACTAATTGGTTGAAAAATTATCTTTGTTCTTTGAAAATTCATCTTTTCGGATTTAAAAATCTACTATTTTTCAAAACATTCGACTTTCTAGCTTGACGTATCAGCTTTTTCGCCGAAAATGTATCTCTTTTGGTAGCAAATTAATCTCTTCTGATTAAAAAATTAACTATTTTGTTGAACATGCAATATATTTTCTTATATTGAATTCAATATGGTACTTATACCTTCATTTTATTTAAAAGAATTTAATTTCCTATTTTCGTAAACAATCATCCTATTTCCCCTGTTTTAAGAGCGTTTTGGGTGTAAAGTCTATTAAAATATTATTGTTGTATTATTATAAAATAAGAAGTAAAATATAGGCTTAAATTTGAAGTACTATAAAATATAATATCAATAATCGTAAATTAAAATCAATATTAAAATAGCTACATCGGCTTTCGTACAATTTAATTTTAATCTTATTTTACACGTATTGTAATAGGATGTTCTTAGAAGATATACATCCAGAAAAAATATTTTTTGGTTTAAAAAAAATTGATTCGAATCGAAGAAATTTCTCTTGATTCAAAGGAATGGTTTTTTGTTCTAGTAAATATTTGTATTTGATCTGAAATGATTTTCTTCACTTTCAACTAATTATTTTTGGTTAAATAAAAAAATATATTTTAAAGAAACGGATTCTTTAATTTAAAACAAATATTTTTCTGAATGATTCCGGAATTTTGAATCTTGCTGATGTTTTCCATTTTTGACACTGATCCGTTTTGAGGATATTTAAAATTGAAAATTTGCCAGATTGTTTAATTCTGAAAGTTAATAGTTTAAAATCATGAAATTTTAAAACATCTTTTTCAAATGATTCTATCTTGAATATTTTCCGTCGAAGATTCTTCAATCATTAATGTGTTTAATTCAGAAAGATATAATTTTGAATATCTGTTTATTAGAATTGTTTATATTTTGAAATTTACAATATTGAAAACTCTTCATTTAAAAAAATTTATAAATAAAAATTCTTAAATTTTGATGATTATGAAGATATAAAGTTAAGAGTTTTCAATTCTAAATCTTCCGAATTGAAATTTTTTAAATATTACTCATCATAATTAAAGAATTTTTAATTGTGAAACTTAAAATACTTGCATAATTTTTAATGGTGAATTTTCAAACTTGAAAACTCTTCAATTTAAAGATTTACAGTTCGAAGTTTTGCAATTTTGAAAAGTTACAACTGAAAATTCTTGAATTTTTGAAATATACAATTGAAAATTATTCAATTTTGATAATATAAAATTAAAAATTATTTAATTTCCAAGATTTATATTTTAAAGTACTGTAACTTTTAACGCTTTTTTAATACTTCAATTTTGAAGATTTACGATGGAAAATTCCTTAATTTTCAAGATTTGAAATTAAAGACTCTTCAATATCCAATGTCTCAGGGGGAAAAGTCGGATATTAGCCAGAGTTCACGACCGGCGCAGTACCGCGCCAGTTGTAATAGAGAAGAAATGCCAGTACTGGATGTTAGTACTTTGCCAACCATCGGCATAGTACTGGTTTACAACTGGCCCAGTACTGATACGCATTACTGGTAAATACCGAAATAAGAATTCAGCCAACGGTTGGCATTATACTGGTTTACTACTGGCTTTTAGGAGTAATATGCATTACTGATGAAATACCGGCACCGCCGTTTCACCAGCGATTGGCGTAGTACTGGCTACATACCAACTTCAAGTGCTGATTGACAACCGACATATAAGATTTCAGCCAATGGTTGACGTGATACTGGTTCTACTACTGGCGCAGTATTGATACGTCCCATGTGGAAATTTTGGACTTGGGCCATTACTAACAACGGGCGCAGTACTGCGCCTGTAATGGCTAGCTACAGCTGGCTGACCAGTACGGGCATAGTACTGGCTGAAACCCAGGAATAGTACTGCGCCAGTGCGCAGGAGTTACGCCAATCGCCGGTTCAATACTGGCACTTTACGGGCCCAGTAAAAAATGCTGACAATGACCACAGGTGGAATTTTCCGTATCCCGCCGGATTTCACCACAGGCGCAATACTGGCCCAGTAGTGGTCACCAGTACAGATAATAGGCCATTCACCCAGTACAGAAATAGGTTTTGAAATACGTTTAAAAATATGGTTTATATGTTCTAAAATGTCTAAAAACTATAAATACAACTGTCGCGAATACAACTTTTTTCCTGTTTTTTTTTTAAAGAAAAAATTCTAAGTTCCATCTTTATGTAAAATTGTAAATGTTCAGAAAAAATTACATTTTATGTCAATCTTAAACATTGTAAAATGGTCTAAAACACTTAACAACCAAACCTTACACGACAGTTCAAAAAAAAATTGTTATTAAAATATTGTCAAAGTTCACGATCAAATTTCTATGTTCCGTCGTTAAAAATGTTAAATGTTCATGAAAAATTACATTTCCTGTCATTGTAGGAAGTTGTAAAGTAGTTTAAATCGCCAAAAAACGAAATATTCCACGAAGAAAAATTGTAATCGATTTAAATTATTTATTTAAAAATTATTTTATTGATATTCCTGTTAACAGTTTGTATTTTTCACATTTACATAACGTCGTGTGATAATAAATATTCAATTAGAAAAAGAGAGTTTAAAAATTGGCATTTTAACTTTTTTGAGCTGTAGCTTATGAGGATGGCTTTTTCATCGAGTTTCAACTCGTAGGTTTAGTGCAATGGTTAAGACTCCCGACTGATAGGCGATAGGTTTAGGTGTAGATTAAGATATTAAGATAGTGATTTCTCATTGCAATTGAGCACATAAAGAACCTCTTTGATTGTCAATAAATCCTTTAATGGTTATATTTTATTTTTTTTAATTTACAAATTAAATTTTAAATTCTAATAATTTGATTTGCAGATATCACTCTGGTTCAAATGACCCTGCAATTTCTGGAATTGAAGCGTTTCCTGGGAAACAGCTTCACAGCCATGAATACAGAAAATCAGATGAGTTTTCCGGAAAAGCTGTGAAAGTTATTATTAAACAAACAAACAAAAATATGCCCGCTCCGCGGGCACATTCTCATTGCGCGCTACGCGCGCGGCTCGCTTCACTCGCAAGTTTGAGCGCGCCTGGGGCGCGCGATTGTTAGTTCTCGCGCTTCGCGCTCGATACTGTATTTAACTCGTGCTACGCGCTCGGTCTATATATTTCCCTCACATTTGTGTACAGACCTTTCGAAATTAAAGGTCAAAGCGTGAACAACTGTAATTTCATGGTTGTGAATTCTCTTTTGTTGAAGCTCCTTCGGCTTTAACGAACACATTCTTATCACGTATCTCGTGCTTCGCACTCGATTTTGTCCAAGATGTGAATTTTTCTACATTATAATCAACACTTTTATATCTAATGTACATTATATGTATTTCTGTACCTCGATCTGGAACTATGAAGAGGGTTCTCAAAGCACCTATTGCCTTGACGATTACATTCTCATTGTGCTACTCGCTCTTCGCGCTCAGCAGCTAGGCTATACAGGCGATTGCGTTTGAAAAATAAAACTATGTGAAAACTAGTGAAAATTCTGATTAAAATTTTTTAATCTACCAGAAAATTTATTTTTCTACTCTTTGAAAGTTTTCAAAATTTCGAAAAGTATATAACTTTTCTAATTTCCATCAAAATCATAAATTTCATTAAGATAATTTCCAAGTCTTTCACCCATCTGTAAGAAACTTTCACAAAAATTTCTAAAACTTGAAAAAAATTTTTTTTGAAATTTTGAAAATGCTCTAAAATTTTTAATTTTCATTAAAAATATCTGGTTAACGAACTTAGCCTTCGCTTTAGGACCCTTGAAAAGTTTACCAAAGGCTGACTCGATTGGACAAATCCTTCAAAAGTTAGCGTGGCTACAACATTCAGGTAACCATACAGACAGACATACAGACATACAGACAGACACCGACAACATTTTATGATTTTTGGACTCTGTGAGTGCCGGAACGTAAAGATCCGTTAAAAACCAGAGATCGAAAATTTGGACGATTACATTACACTCTCATGAATGAGAATGTAATATTCTTTCTGGAATAACAGTTATTTTTGCTTTACGTATACCTATAACGTTCGGATACACAAGGTTAAAAGAAAAATAAATGATTTATAAGCTTGATTTAAAAAAATTCCAATTCTCTGCCCAAGGTGTGAATTTGATCAAAATAGTTTAGTAGACAATGAAATTGTATATTTCAAAAAAATGTAGGCGTGATAAAAAGCATTTCTTAATCTCTTCCAGGGTTATTAAAAAGGTTATTAAATTATTATTATATATTATTTTTTTTTTTATTATTATATTTATTTTTATTTTTTTTATTATTTTTTTATTATTATATTTTTTTATTATTATTATATTATATATTTTAAATTATTATTATTAAAGATTATTAAAAAGAAAATTCCTAATCTCTACCGAAATCGTGAGTTTAATAATTTTTTAAATTACCCTATTCGAGTTTTGTGAATTTCTTTCGATAAAATTTAGGATATACTAAATAAATATCTCTGAAAAATGTATTTGTACTAAAAAATGTTTCTTAATCTCCTACAGCATTCATAAAAAGTTCGAGTAATCTTTTTATTACTTTTATACTATAAATAGGAAGAAAAACACATATTGTTACACATTTTTTTCAGTTTCTGGTTTAAAAAAGGAGAGTTCATCCAGAAAAAATATTAAAAAATTATAAAGGTTTGTGCTTTTAAATATTTAAAAAATTATTATCAATTTTACTAAATAACGGAGACTTCTCTACAGTAGGTAATTAAACATACAGTAGAAAATACAAAGTTTCTGTACGAATAGATCCGAACTACGATTTTGGTTATTTATACCGAAATATCGGCACCTTTGAGGATTAAAAGAATTCATAAATTTTTAATGTTTTTGCCGATATATAAGTGTCAAGCACTATCTTTAAACGTTTTTTTTATCTCAAAAAATGTTTAACATGTTTCATTAAATAGAATAAAATGAGACAGTGTAACTTTGAAAATTAAAAAAATTGTTTGCATCACCCTACTGCATATTTTAAGTGTTATATTTCCTTACTGATTTGTTTTAAAGAGTTCCGGTTTCCGCCCTGTCCCGCAAACGTAGGGCCTTTTTATACAAAATTATAATTATTATACCATTAAGCCATTTCCCTTTCGGGGTAGGCGTGACTTGCTCTGTTGGAAAATAGTAAGCAGGTATATAGGTATAGAGTAGGTTGGTATATGGGTATAAGGTAGATAGGTATATTGGTGTTAGATATAGGTGTTAGGTATACATGTTTTAGATTGATCTGGGAAGGGACTATAAGCAAAAAAATATTCATAGGGAAGTTAGGTAATCGAAGCATCCGTTTTTCCAACATGATGACTCGACTTTAACTTAATTGTTTTAAATTTATCAAATAAAACTATGCATTGAAATTTTGTCTCAAATCCTTATCAGTATAGAGCCAGTGTTAATGAATAAAGTAAATATTTATCGTTTTGAAAAATAAGTTTTGAAAATACGATTTCAGCTGAAGGACTCTGTTACTGACAAAATTATCTTGAACATAACTTTTGTTCTGAGTACATATTGTAAGAAAATTTATATTAGTAGTAAAATATCAAACAAAATTGAATAGAAACCGGAAAATTGAAAAATCTATATTGCAAAGGTAAATAACACAGACCCACAAAGAAATTATAGTAGTTCCGAAAAACAAACTAGTCAATTCTAACGTATTTTGGGCCGCTGAATCCGAACCCCAAGTCGGAATTCCGAAATGAGGTCTTGTTTTCTTCCTAATCTCAAAATTTCGTGACCATGAAGAACATTTTTTGCGGTTAGGAAGAAAATAAAAGCTAACTTTCGAATTGCGACTTGGGAGTCGGATTCAGCGACCCGAAATACGTAAGAATTGACTAGTCTGGCCCGTCAGAACTCCTACTTTGTTGGGGGGCTGTGTAATTAATCAGCTGTAACTTCGAGAACAAAGGGCGAACTTTGAGAACAAATTATCTTATGATAATTTTTATTATTTCTGTAGTCAACAAAATATTTTCTTTATAAATATTGACTTGAAGTTATTTAATAAAGTATTAAAAATTCCCAGACGTAAAACATGTCGAAGCAGCTGTTTCTTCTTTGTATTGTTTTCCTCGCCATGACTAGGTAGGTCCGAAAGTCACATAATTGTTTATACCATGAGTTAACGTTACACGATGCAGAGTCATTGAAAGAGCTGATATTTTCAAAAACATCATGAAATTTCTTTTTAAAAGGTTTTTTAAGACCAGAGCAAGGAACCATGAATTATCGAGTGAAATATAACAAATTTCATGCACGTCCTTTTTATGTGTGACGTTATTTTCTAAAATATTCAAGTCTAATTGCATAAAAGTTAGCCACTTGGTATCCAAAACATCTAAGCTACTGTAATATTACAACTATTATATATCACAACTATTAGAATCCTGATATAACTTGATTGAACTCAGCGCAATATGTACTTCATATCTCGATAAGAAAATTATACAAGCTGAACATTTTTTTAATATTAAAACAATTTTTTCAATCATAAAAATTTGAAAATAATAAATATTGAATATCTTAATAGCCTCTTTTAATAGTTCTGCTGTCCAAAAGTATAACCTAGTAAGTAACATTTCCGATAGAAGTCATTTTCTCGTGCATAAATGCTGGAAAATAGCCTTTGCGATAAATATGACTTACTAGGTTATACTTTTGGACAGCAGAGTTCCGAATTTTTTTGTATGAATCATTTGAAATGAAAACGTTTGTAACGCTGCGGTCAACAAGATGTGATCAATGAGAACCTGATCTCCATTTTTTCGAAAAATTTAAAAATGGACTACCATGATTTGAATAAATTTTCTAATTCTGAATAGAACAACCACCTTATTAATGAGTTTTCAAGGTGTTAAAATTTGAATTCTTCAATTTTAAATGTGTTTCATTTTTATAACAAAAATGCCTACAATTATTATTTTTCAAATGCCCTTCTTATTTCATTTCTGAAGATGTTGTACATATACCATATCCAATGTGAAAATAAAATCAAACGATTTATATACATTTAACTCCAGATCTTTCGTTCTTAGGCTAGAGATACGGTATATTCAGCATCGTTAATCTCTTCTAGTGTTTCCTATAACAAAAATTGAAAATAAAATAAATACATTTTCAATTAATAAGCCAACTATCAATATATTTCTTTACCCACTCAGATTTTTAATTTTTGAAATAAAATAATTAATTCTTAGTTTAGAATTTAAGGCTTTCTAAATCTTGAAAGTTCAAATTTGAATGCAAATTTAGATATATTAAAAACGAAGTATTGCAAATTCTAACATTGGGAGTCATCGTAGCTCAGATGGTATCGTTTGATTGGTATGTTCCAAAACTGCAGCCTTGGCAGCCACGATCACGATGGCGCGGGTTTGATTCCCGAAGCAGGAAGCGACGCTGGATGTGTTTTGAGAAAGCTTCGCTTCTGTCCCTAGGCATACTACCCCACTGATACACTACAGATTATAATTAACCCTATAGTACAGTCGCTAATAACCCTGGAAGTCGATGCGACTATTAACATTCAATTAATAATAAATTCGAACATGTGAATGAAAAATGTAAACCATAATAATAGATAAATTCAACATTCAAAAACTGAAACTCAATTATCCAAAACTGCCTAATTTAAATGATAAATTATAGAAGTATAAAAAATTAAATTATAATTGTGAAAAAAGGAAACATTTTGAAGATTAAATGAAGAATTTGAAAATTTAGAAATAAAAAGATTTAAAAATGAATGAATAAAAATTTTGAGTAATCTTGAAAGCGATGATAGATACGCGAAAACTCATAACATTTTCAAGGTTTTCTCAAGGGGGATGATTCTAGACCAGCACCCAGACCGAGTCCAGTAAACAGATTTTCGAAATTTGAGAAATCTAAATTTTGCATTGCCTCGAAAACGGTCAGAGATACGTGAAAACTAATTGAATTATAAAGATTTTGCAGAGGGGGTTTGTTTTCAAAGAACTGAAATTAACGCTGCAGTAAGCAGGTTTTTAAAATTTAAAACCAGAATATCTAAAAGTTTTGAATTGCACCAAAAACGTTCAGAGACACATGAAAACGCAGCAAATGTTAAGGGTTTTGCAGGGCAGAATTGTTTTCGAAAAACTCGAACTAACCCAATTGGAAGATTTGAAAAATTTTAAAACAAATTTTAAACTTTGATTTATCTCAAAAATGGTCAAATCAAAAAAACTTACAAAAATTAACAATAAATAACAATTAGTATCAATATTGACGAAATTTCATACATTTTGAGATTTCCAAAGAATGTTGAAAGATACCTGAAAACTGTCAAAATTTTAAAGATTTTACGAAAGGAGATTCATTCGGATAGAAAATGTTTCAATGATTATGCCGTCAGATTCATCAGATTGGGCCCATGTATTCGGATTAAATTTAGGGCTTAAAAACGGATTACACGCAAGCTAAAGAGCAAAATCGAGTTCGTGCCTATAAATTCACGAAAAGAGATCCAGAGTATGTAAAAAAATCGCAGATATAAAATAAATCAGTTAATTTAAAGTTATTTTTTAAGGCAAATTTTTTAGTGATTACTTTATCAAAAAAAGTGTTTTTATAGTGTTTTGAGAGTTTTTAGAAATTCAACATAGAACCTAAAAATTGAAATTAAATAATTGCATTAGAAAAATGTAATTAATTATTTTTTAATTTTCATTATTATAAAATGATTCCGCATGCATTGAAGTTAATGGAATTTAGTACAATAATTGATAGTCATTGAATAGTTTTTGTTAATGTAAACTTTACATTTAAGTAATAAACCAAAGAGCGATAATAATAGGATAATATAATAAGCAAAATATTAATTGAAAAAAAAAACATTTCTTTGTCTAAGAGCCAATAAATATTCATTTTCGATTTAAAGAAATCTTCTTTGAACCAAAGAATCTACTTTCTGAGTGTGGATTTACATTTTTAAATCAGAAAATTTTGAACTGTTCAATTCATAAAAGCTGAATGTTAAAAAATTTGACGGTTGGACGGCATTTAATTTGAATTTGTTAAATTGAAGAGTGTTAAAAGCTTTCATTTTATGCATGTAAATGATGAGGCCTTCATATAAAATATTTCTAATTTAAAATTTTTATAAGCTCCAATTTAAGAAATTTTAAATTCAAGAAAGTTCAAATTTGAGTCATTTAATTTGCAGTTCAGTTTTGATTTCTTCAATTGATTTTTTTTTAAATTTAAATTACCATGCAAAATTTGGATGAAGCCGGAAGAACTCGCAAAAATTTTTTTCTACATTGAGACGGCCAGCCTGCCAAGGTTTTCAGCTTTATTAAAACAATATGAAGGTACCATTGTTATCTTATAAATAGGCCAGATCACATTCGAAAAACATGACGCAATTACGAGTTTCTGCCTCCAAATGTAAAAACAAGAATCATTTACTAACTTCATCTATTTAACTTTACTTTATTCAAGTTAAAAATAACCCTTTTGAAATGTATTTGTAAACAAGATTTTCAAATATGTATAATTTCATTAAAACTTCTAAGACTTCTAAATATCTTCTGAATTAACTCGAATTATTCCTAAAATTGACTTGAAATCATCCAGATTCTTTTTTGACAATTTTGGAAATGTTTTGAATAGTTATAAAATCCTTTAAAATATTCTGTTAAAATTACTCTTTTCACATGAAAAATCACATTAAATTTTCCCAGATATCTTAAGGAAATATTTGTATTATATTATCTTAAAACCTTTCAAAGTCCTTAAAAATTTTCTGCACTTTGTGTGAGGAAATCTCTAAAAATCTATATTGTTTCAGTGTTTTGAAATCTTTTAAAATTTCAAATTGTTTTTGAAAATTTTACAAAGCTTCTATAAATTTTCTAAAACAATTTGAATTTTTCCTACAATTCTTGGAAATTATTTCAAAACTATGTAAAAAAATGCCTTAAACTTTTTCAGATTCTTTCTTAACAATTTAAAAAATCTTTTAAAACTACAAAAATTGCCCTCCAATCTTCCAGATTTTTTTCGATATTTGTCGAAATCTTTTGAAATGTTTTAGAATCTTTTCAAATTTTCTTCAAAAAAATGATTCAAAAAAACTAAAAATCGTTTGAATTTATCCCAGGAATCTTAGAAAAAGCTTTTATTTTCTTGTAATTTTTCAAAATTCTTAAAAAGCTTCTGAATTTTATATTCGAATTTTTCAAAAATCTACATCTTCTTCAATTCTTTCAAATCTTTTCAACTTTTGAATTATTTTTTCTTTAACTTTTGTTTAAAATTTTCTGTATTTTTTTGCGATATTTTTAGAAATCATTGAAAATGTTTTAGAATATTTTTAAATTTTCTCAAAAAATTAATTTCTCAAAATAAAAAATCATTTGAAATCATCCTGGCAATCTTAGAAAATTTTGTTATTCTCTTGAAATCTTTTCAACTTTTAAATTATTTTTCAATTAAAAAAAAACATGTACGTATCTTTTAAAGTGATTCTGATTTTTCGAAAAATTTGGAAATAATATTTCAAATCTACAATAATTGCCTAAAAATCTTCCCGATTTTTTGCGATATTTTTAGAAATCTTTTGAAATGTTTTAGAACCTATTTAAATTTACTTCAAAAATTAACTTTTAAAAATAAAAAATCATTTGAAATTATTGCAAGAATTTTATACAAATTTTTTTCTTCTGTCGTAATCTTTCAAAATTCTTGAAAAGCTTTTAAACCTGTTATTCGCATTTTTCAAAAATCTACATTTTTTCAATTTTGTAAAATCCTTTCAACTTGTAAATTATTTTTCAATTTTGGTTTCAAACCTGTAAATATCTTTTAAAATGAGTATAATTTTTTCAAAAACTTGTGAAAATTTTTTTAAATCCACAAAAATTGCCTAAAAATCTTCCAGGTTTTTTTTGGCCATATTTTTTAGAATCTATTACAATTTTTTCAAAATTAAATTTTTCAAAATAAAAAATCGTTTGAAATTATCGCAGCAATCTTAGAAAATTAGTTTATCCTCTTGAAATTTTTTCATCTTTCTAATTATTATTATATATAATAATTCTAATATTTCCAAAAATTTGTGAATAATCTTTCAAAACTACAAAAATTGCCTAAAAATCTTGCAGATTTATTTGTTATATTTTTAGCAATCTTTTGAAATGTTTTAGAACCTATTTAAATTTTTTCAAAAAATTAATTTTTTGATTAAAAAATAATTTGAAATTATCCCAAGAATCTTACAACAATTTTTTTATTCTATTGTAATCTCTTAAAATTCTTGAAAAGCTTTTAAATTTGTTATT
>CAKNXH010054534.1:0-46051 GCA_932178445.1 Andricus quercusramuli
CGTCTGGGAAAATTTATAATTTAGAAACTTAGGATAGAACCTAATAAATACCACATCTTTCAGACTAATATTAACTATTAGTCTGGAAGATGTCGTATTTATTAGGTTCTATCTCAAGTTTCTGAATTTACTGTGTGAGTTAATACTTTTACGCAAAATATTTTTCCCAAGCTCGCTACAAAATATTATATATCATCCGTAAGAGATTAATTGCAAAAATTGTTAGTAGACATTTATTATCATTTCTTAGCTGGCCACGTTTTTCTCACAGAAACCGCTTGACCGAGAGTTTTTAAGAAAAATCTAAGCGGTTCCGTAGCTCACATGACTAACGCGTGTGCTCGATTTAGGTTTTAGGACAGGTTTTAGGTAGTTAAAAAGGGTTCGATTCCCGAGCTGGGGCGATTTTTCGGAGCGTTTGAGCGTGCGATCGCATGTGTAAGTCTCTGTGCGTGCAGTTGTGTGAGATTAAAAGTAAATGAAGTGCAGTAATCATATATGAAATAATTTTGTTCCTTTATCGAATCGATCGACATGTTACATCATTTTTGTTGTCGAAAGTTTCGAGCTAATCCATTCATAAATAAATATATACATATATACGTTACAATGCGAAATCGGCAAAGTTACTTTTCACAGAGGAAAGGCTCACTACACGAAATAGTAACTCTTTTTCTCGCTGAGTATGGACGGTTACCAAGTGGTGCAGTGCATCCTACTATTTGAAATTGTTCATCCTACTCTTTTAAAAAGTTACTTTAACTCTCCTGAGCACAAAATAGTACTTTTAACAAAATTCACCAACGGCCATACCACGCTGGAAACACCAGTTCTCGTTAGATCACTTTAGTTACGCAGTGTTGAGCGCGGCTAGTACTTGGATGGGTGACCATTCCAGAATAATACTGCGTGCTGTTGGCGTCGTGGGTGTGGTGAGCCCACACTTGTAGTTATTTACTACAAGAAACTATCCACCTAGAAACACTACCTGAACCGGTTAGTGTCACGCCTACCCTGAAAGGGAAATGGCTTAATGGTATACACCGACGAAAAGTTGCGCTTCAATTAAAGGTAGCTAGAACTACTGGTTTAGGCAGTTCTTCTAACGATTCACTTTTTTCAGTGTTGTTAAATACTTACAAATCGTAATATTATTACTATCTCTCACAAACTTTCGAAATTATTTTGCAGGACAAAGTTTTATATTTACTTATTTCATTTCTTTCCAAAATATAGAACTGTTGTATTTGAACACACATAATCAAACATATATCACTTTTCCGAATATCTACATGCTTCCAGATAATAAAGGGAGAAAAAAATTCCAAATTTTTGCAAAAAATTGTTACGACATTAACAATTGTTGATGTTTCATAAAACTTGTGACTAACGGTCACTCTCACTATAATCTGAAGAATATTCATCCGAAAACAAATTTTTTTTCAACAAAAATTACACTATGTGGCTGTTTGTTAATGTCATTTGTTTATAGCAATTAAAACAGACAATAATCAAAAAATTATTTGCATACTGGGAGTACTCTTGCGTCGATTTCGGATGATTTTTATTATATGCAAACCGCTATTGAAGAGTAAATAATGCTTTTGTGAAAAATCTCGATTTTCTTATACTTCGAGTTAACATATAATAAATACATAAATGAAAATGCAATAATCTCTGACTGAGGTGCTCTTGGAAATTTAGCGCTCTTCAATTACGAACAAAAAATAATTGCGGATTGTGGCAAAATTGAAGGCTGTAGACCTTTTGAACGAAAAAAATTCGTTTCTCCCATTCTGCGGTGTATCTTTGCATGCTATCGTGTGTACTTCAAAATTTCTATTATTACTGCAAATATTAACCGATTTTCATGAATCTTTTTTCCACTTTCTTAGAATTATATAAATGAACTATTTATGCTAATTAAAATTTATTCACGCGATTCTTTCTTAATTTTAGTTTTTTGAACCGGCCTGCATCTCAAAACAATGAGGGGGCGATTCGTTTCGAATAATTCGACGCGCTCGAGTGTCTCCACTCGCGCTGCCTCGTAGCCGAGCTCGCAGCTTTGACAAGGATTGAAGCTCAGGCCTCGAAAATACACATTCAGCTACTACTGAGCGTCACGGCATTCTTTTCCATTGCTATTTTCTTTTTGTTTATAACGTAAAATATAAACATGTTTTTAAAAAACCGAGACTTCACTGCAAAATAGGGCAGTATTTAGATGAGGTATGTAAAATATTCAACCGTGCAGCCGGAAACTGCCCATCCATTTTAGAACGCTGATATATCCCCTTAACACGAGAGATTGTTGCCAATCCCAAAAACGGACCGGGTCAATCGCAACACTTACCAAGCTCGCGCTGCTGTTGCCATTAACACGAGCGGCTCGTGTGAATTCGCGAGCGAGCAGTGTGTTGGCAACTGTGGCTAGTGCTATGACAAATTTTCTTATTTTGACACTAATCGCTCGTGCCAGAGTTCCTCCGTGTAGTATACAAAAAAAGTGACGTTAATTGAAGGATTAAATTAGAAGGCTACAAAATGTGTTACAGTAACCTCAAATTTTCTTCTTTAACAATTCATGCGACCAAAATCTTAACATCACTTTTTTGTGTTATGCACGAATGCACACAAATTTTTGTTCTGAAAATTACGGAAAATATGAATAAATTGCGTTTTTCGTTAAACTTACTGAGGGGAAAACAAACCGAATATTTTTGAAATGAGTAGTAAGTGAAAGTACCAAATACTACAGTTTATTGAATGAAAAAGAATTTACTTTCGTTTTATATTTAAATTGTGATTCCGATTTTACAGTAAATATATAATTGCTTACCTTTCCCAAATAGTGCCATTGGGTCCTTTCAAGATTTTCTCGTGGAGAATGTGTTCCTTTAAGAAATGTTTACTGCAAATGAACTGGTCTGCTTTCACAGTAAAATTTTTCGGAATTAAAGCTTTTTGGCATAAAGCTTTAATAGCTGGGTCTTTCATAACGACGAAAAATTAATTTTTTTTATATTCGGGATCTTCATGTTCAATGAGTTCACTTTTAAATCCTGATTTGCACGCCAGAGTGATACGCATCGTCAGAATTAACGCGACAAACAAACATAAACTAGCTGTGAATTCGATCTCGAGTGTTTCCACTTTGTTTGTATTTATAATTATATGGTGCTCATTTCACGAGCACTTTGCTTCCTGGTAGCAAATGTATTTGCTTCCTCATAGAGGAAGCATTAGTTATTTTTTTCAATAATGGACAGACCAAAGTCTTCATTTTGCTCAATTGAAAAATAGAAATTTACAAAAAATTATAAAATAATACAAAAAATGTTTTAAATGCAAAGCCAAATCAGACAAATCAAATCTTGTATTAGAAATGATAATTTTTCGAGCTGTAAAAGGGAAAGGAAAAGTTCTGCCGCACCCTATCCCTTTCCCAGCTTTATGATTTCTTTACAAAAATTGTCAGAATTACTCTATTTGAAAATTTATGATCAAAAGGTCTTTTATATTCATGCGTCGACTTAGAATTATGTCGATGAAAAAAGTTTTTCTGTTGAAAACTGATGATTCATATATTATAAATGAGCATAACTTCCCTAATCTTCGAAAAAGTGTATTATTATTATTATAGATCAATCGATTTGCCTCGAATCAAGAAATCTTTTCCGTTCTTGCATCAATGTTGAATTATGTTAGTGAAAAAAGTTTAACTATAAAAAAGCGTGTCTTCAAATATTATGCATTTTACCATAGCTTCCTTACTCTTCAATAAAATGTATCAATATTATAGGTCAATCGATTCGTCTTGAATCAACACAACTGTTTTATTTTCGCATCAACTTTAATTATGAGAATAAGAAGCCTTTTACTATAAAAAACTATTTTAAAAATATATATATTGCCATAAATCCCTACTCTTCAATAAAATGTATTAACAATGTAGGTCAATCGATTCGTTTCGAACCAGGAAATCTTTCATATTTTTGCATCAACTTTGAATTATGTTGAAGAAAAAAAGAGTTACAATAAAAAACCGTATTTTCAAATATTATGCATTACCATGGTTTCCTTACTCTTCAAAAAAATGTATTAATATAATAAGTCAATGGATTATGTCGAATCAACACATCTTTTCTGTTCTTGCGTCAACTTTGAATTATGTCAATGAAAAAAGTTTTACTATAAAAAACCGATTTTCAAAATATATAAATTACCATAACTTCGCTACTCTTTGATAAAATGCATTATTATTATGGGTCAATCGATTCGCTTTGAACCAAGGAATCTTTAATATTATTGCATCAACTTTTGAATTATGCTAATGAAAAAAGTTTTACTAGAAAAAACCGTATTTTCAAATATTATGCATTACCATAGCTTCCTTACTCTTCAATAAAATTTATTAACATTATAGGTCGATCGATTCGACTTGAATCATGACCTCTTTTCTGTTCTTGCATAACTTCAAATTATGTTAATGAAAAAAGTTTTACTATAAAAAACTGATATTCAAAATACAGTGAAATCGCGTTATAACGCTCCCGCATATAGCGCTTTCCCGCCTTTAACGCTCCGTTCTTCCGGTCCGGTGATCACTCCCATAAGAATCCCATATAAATTTTCACGCATATAACGCTTTCCGCTTGTAGCGCTTTCCCGCTTTTAGCGCTCTAATGTTGTGGTCCCAAGGTAGAATTTCTCCCGCTTATAACGTTTTCTTATTGGGCAGGAAGCTCAAACTCCCCATAAGCGGGGGTGAAGAAGCTCCAATCGCGTCAAGCTTTCGTTTAAACGGTGATGAGCTGAAGTATGAAACGCGCGCGCATGAAAAATGAACCTCGAATTTTACAAACAATAATCGGCTCTTTTCAAGGCCACCACATTTTTTAACGAAGGGATAATTTCCTGTTCAAATAACATGATTGCTTTATTTGTTTGATATTGGCAGTAGTTATGCCTAAACGTTTTAGTACAGTATGCGCTAGACGACAAAGGTTATTTTTTTCCACCAAAGCTCGTGATCTTAAATTTTCAACATCAGTTTTATTTATTTCCAACAATTTATTTAATTTTATTGCAGCCAGTAAAGGTATTCGGCCTACAGGAATTTCCGATGCGTAATGCGTTGGTAATGAATAAATTATAATTTTTAATAGTGTTTTTTTTTTCGCTAGATCCGCAGTCTTTATTCTCTCTGACAAAATTCCATGAGATCAACAGTTCTCACATTAAAAACTCAAAACGTAAAACTCAAAAAACATAAAAGATCCAAAAATAGTCAAATTTCGAAAAAAATAAAACTTGTGCTGGGTTGTGCTCGACAAATTCCTAATAATGAGGCGCCATTTGTCCTTACCGCGAATTTTCAAATTCGAGTTACTTTCAGTTTTACATTTTGGGTGTTAATATGCAAACTATTAGGCTTACACAATTTTGTTAGCTGAGTAAATGATTACCTTTCGTTAAGCAAAATTCAGTATCAGTTTGGATATTTCAAATTTTGATTATTATTTTAGGGTATTGTATGTTTTATGAGTTTGAAATTGAATTTTTTTCGAAATTTGACTATTTTTGGATCTTTTATGTTTTTTGAGTTTTTCGTTTTGAGTTTTAATATGAGAACTGTTGATCTCACGGAATTTTTTCAAAGGGAATAAAGACTGCATTTTTCGAGCACAACCCAGCACAAGATCTATTTTTTCGAAATTTTTAAAAATAATACAAGTCTAGCACAATTTAGCACAACTTTCATTTTTTTGAAAAAATAAGTTTGCGGATCTAACTAACGGGACATTGATCATTGATGTTGATGATTTATAATGAGGATAAATGTTCTGATTGATTGATAGAAAGAAGAATATTTACGAACGACATGAAGAAATTGACTTTTCCCGCATATAACGCTTTCCCGTTTATAACGATCTTCTCAGTCGGTCCCTTGAAGAGCGTTATATCGCGATTTCACTACAAATTACCATAACTCCCCTACTCTTCAATAAAACGTATTGATATTATAGGTCAATCGATTCATTTTGAACCAAGGAATCTTTTATATCCTTGCATCAACTTTAAATTATGTTAATGAAAAAAGTTTTAATATAAAAAACCGATTTTCAAAATATGTAAATTACCACAACTTCCCTACTCTTCAATAAAAAGTACTGATATTATAGGTCAATCGATTCGTCTCGAACCAAGGAATCTTTTATATTCTTGCATCAACTTTGAATTATGCTAATGAAAAAAGTTTTACTATAAAAAACCGATTTTTAAAATATTATTGAGTGCTTACAAAAAATACAATAAATATTTTCAGAAATCCTTAGGTCAGTTTCAAGATATTAGGGAGGAAAATAAGCTCTCCCAATTTCATAAATTTACCTGCAACTGTTTTCTAGTTAACGTGTTCACAAAAAAGCGTGACATCCACACACACATAATACATATCAATATGAATATTTATTGATTGTTTATTAGAAAGTTGAATTGAATAAGTATGTTACAATAACTTACCTAGACTGTATATAGAATTATAGGTTAGATTGAGGTTAGATTGATCCACCCACAATACTGCACTTCAAGTAATTTTCCTACCGACTATAAGTACTTGACTACACACGTCAAGTTTAACGATAATGTTTAAACTATTTCTAGGTATAATTTATTGCAAAATATCGTTTAAAACGCTATTGAAATACACGTCCCAGTAATGGAAACGCGGATATGCTACTCACGCTGACGAGTCTGAAACTGGGACGCCCAGCGCCATCCCGTTTCAATGTAGGCAACTCATTCAAAAACTTGTCCAATAATGGAACACAAGATTAAAAAAAAGTTCAATGAAATAGTAAAAATAAGCACTCTTTTCATTTATGAACGTAAGAGTTTTTACGAGGTTCATACGCATTCATTAAGGACCATTTTTTATTATTTTGTTACAAAACATTTCACTTATCAAAACAAAAACAAATAGTGTAATTAAATAAGTAAGAACTTCGAAAATATTTAAAAAAATTTACTTTTATGTTCTATTTTAAGATGTAATAGATAGCAAACGTTATTCATTATCGTTTCAGTATAAGACACACTTGTTACACTGTCCCAGTAATGGCTATTTCACCTTATAAGGTAATAAAAATAATTTTATGCATTTTAAGAAGATTCCACACTTTTTTTCTTCCGTCATTTTTAGAATATATCGTATAGATATAGCATTTTTCTGACTTAAAGTCAATGAAACGTCATTGATTTGAAATGAAGTAAGTTCAATTTCCCAGGTTATTTAATTGAAAATTTAACTATTTTATTGGAAAGTTATATATTTTCGTTATTATATATTCAACTGTCTTACAAAAATCCATCTTTTTGACTTGAAAATTCAACTTTTTGTTGAAAATTCGTCTGTGATGCTTGATAATTCGTCTTTATTAGTTGAAAGTTTACCTTTTTGGTTGAAAATTCAAGTGATTGCTTGAAAATTCGTGTATTTTGTATAAAATTTCTCTTTTTCAGAAAATCTATCCTCTGGATTAAAAATTTGTTTGTTTGTTTTGAAAGTCGACTTTATTATTGTGAATTAATCTCTTTTTCTAACAAATTTCATCTTTTTTGGTTATAAATTCAACTGTTTGGTTAAAAATCAATAATCTGTTTTCGTTGAGAATTCAGCTATTTTTTAAATATTCGTCTTTTGGTTGAAACATTAACTATTACAATTTTCGTCGAGAATTCCCCTCTTTTGTTGGTTAAAAATTCAACTACTTGGTGTAAAGTCGAGCTGCTTTATTAAAAATTTGATTGAGTTGTTTGAAGATTCATCATCATAGTTGAAAATTCCTTTTTTTTCAAATAAAAATATGATTAAAAAATTCTTTCTTTTGTTGTTGCAAATTAACAGTTTTAACGGAAAATCTAAATATCCAATATTTTTGTTTGAAAATTTATCATTTTTATTTTATGACTGAAAATTAGTCCATTTTGTTAAAAATTCTTCTTTCTTATTTTTAGAAATGAATTCTTTTGACAACTACAATTATCTGATGTGCGATCATTTTTATCCGAATTCCGACAAAAATTGTCGGATAATTGTAGCTTTCATTTGTTTGCAAAGGTCTTATCGAACTTCAGATAAATGTCTCTGGCATTTACTATGAATGTATAAGACAATCAAAGTAATTTCATGTATTTTAAAAAGATTCCTCACTTTTTGTACTCTCTTCATTTTTACAATACACAGATCAACAAATAGAGCATTTTTCTGATTTCAAGTAAATGTAGCGATATTTATTTAAAATAAAATTTATGTGTTTTGTTGAAAATTCATTTTTCCGGTAGAAAATTATTCCTATTGGTCAAAAATTCATCTGCTTAATCGAAAAATCAACTCATTGGTTGAGAATTCGTCTATTTTATAGAAAATGTAATTCTTTTGCTAGAAATTTATGTCGTTTTGGTTCAAAATGTAACTGTTTGCTTCAAAATTAATAATGTGTTTCCGTTGAGGAATTCAACTATATTGTTAAATATTTGTCTTTTGATTGAAATATTAACTATTACATTTTTCGTCGAGAATTTTTTTCTTTTGTTGGTTACAAATTCAACTACTTGGTGTAAAGTCGAACTGCTTTTTTAAAATCTAGCTTATTTGGTTGAAGATTCAAAATCATTTCTTCCTTTTTATAATACATTGAACAGAAGATATAGCATTTTTCTGATTTCGAGTAAATGTATAATAGTTATTGAATAAAAATGTAATTCATCTCATTGCCCAGATAGCCATTAAGCAATGAGCCATGAGTGCATGCCATGATTGCCACCTTTTATTCAGGGAATTAGACGAAGGAAAGGTCGACGCAGGTAGATACATATCCGTGCCGGGAATAGGACTATTACCCGGGCATTAGACATGATGTCAAAAAATGACACCAGATCCCAGTAGAACTGCGATAAAACACACTCATGGTCACGTCTAACAAACGTGAGATGGGTGTTCACAGGGCACGACAAAATCACAGCACCAGGCCGGCGAAATCCTCATTTATCTTCAGGACACGAAGCGACCCAAGGAGGACAGCTTTCTGCATCCATCTCGCAATTGCCTTGGCATATTTTTGGCACGCGGGTATGGCTTTCAGGTTACGAACCAGTGATAGTTTCGCACCTCTGAGAGCAACTATCACAAGGACAATTACTTGTACCGAATATTTTGGGTACAGTCGTTGCAGCTCTCTTTTGAGGCCTTGATACCTCTCCTCCTTTTCTTTTTCCTTGGCTTGCGCAACGGAGACTTCTGCGCGAAAATCGTCGTTCCAGAAAATTTGGCACTTCTCGTTTCGGGCAATTGACTCTATATCCCTGGGAGCGTTCGACAGGGCAGGGTCGCGACCAACACCGTAAGAGCGACAAAGATGGTAATAAAGTATTCTTAGGGTCGCATTATGTCCATAGATGTACGTCGTTCCTGCGTGGGTGGGACACCCAAATAGTATGTGTTCTAGGTACTCAGCGTGTGCATTACACGCTCTGCACCTATCACCGGGAACTTCTTGGCATAAAATGTCACGGTATGTTAAGGTGGTAATGACACCGTCCTTGCATGCAAAAATAAAACCCTTTGTACCTGAATTAAGTCCTGATGATCTGAGGAAAGCTTTTGCTTTCTTTTGTTTGCTCCTTCGACAAGAACTGTTTTTCTACATTTCTGTGAAAGTTTCCGTGCATTTTCTTGTCGAGTAGCTGTTGGTGAAATTTTTCAACCTCTGCTTTCTTCACTTCGGCTTTCAGAAGTGAAGCATCTAGATGGAGTACCCCACCATGTGCCTCTCAGCACTTTGATGATGTTCAGAACTTTACGTGTCTTTTCAGTCAGATAAGCGAAATGTTCGTCAAATGTAAACTTGTGATCTAAAAATATACCTAAGAATCTAGCCGATGTTGAAGGCAGGATAGAGTTGCCATTCACTTGAAGGGCTAGATTCGGATCGTTAAAGTCCAACTGTAATTTAGAAAAGAGGATTAACTTGGTTTTATCTGGACAAAGTTGAAGGCCCCTCCGAGAAAAAAAATCAAAAAGAATGTTCAAACAGTTCTGAAGTGACGCAACGCACACGCTCGGGTCTGTAGATCTGCAACTAATGGTGATATCATCCGCGAATGCGACGATGGAACAGTTGAGAGGGAGAAGGGTGACGAGTTTCCTCGTGTAAACGGAATATTAGATAGGACTTGAAATGCTGCCTTGGGGAAGACCTACAGTACTTGTTTTTGCGCCTATTATCACGCCGTTGATGTTGAAATAGATGTTTTCGCATGCAGTGGAACTGCAAATGAATCTGGCTATGGACCAGGAAACGCCTAGGTCTCGGAGATCCTCCGCCAAAATGTGTTGATAGTGTTTTAGGTTATCAATGGGGTGTGGAAGAAGTTAAAACTCTTCCTTTGTGGCGAAATGGTAGAAATTGAGGAAAACTGCTGTTGATTAGAATAAGGTAAGCCTGACCGAAACCTTTCCTGGCGACTAGGAGAACTTCACCGGTGAGCTTCCTACGGGGATGAGTAAAAGCTCCCTGTCTCGACATTCCAAACTACTTTCTAGCCTGCGAAAAAGTTCCGTCGCCGAGGGGAGATTTTCGGTCGGGGGCTCGGCTAGAGCCGGGGTTGTTAATGCTTCTAGGCGGACGCGGGGTGGAGCGAGAGGGGAGAAACTCGTTGAAAATTCCGGAATTCGCTCTTTCGGAATTCCAACCGAATAAAAAGCTGGACTTTCCGGGTCGTATTCCGGGCCGAGAGAATCGAACCAGCAATCGGGATACTGCGGGTCGTATTCCGAACTGGCGGAAACCGGGCGTGGAGATGGTAGCCTAGGTGGAGAAACGGTACAGGGATTTAACGGCTTCGTGGTTACGGAAAGGGGAGGCGAAGGTGAAGACACAGTGGGAAGAGCGGAATTCGCTACTTCCTGAGATGTGAGGAGCTGTTGCTTCTTACTATTCCTCCGTCTACGATTTAAGCGTTTCCTGGGTTTTCCAGGACGCTTGTAGGATTTCTGGGATACTAGTTCATGAGGTACACGAGACGCTTCGAAGGATGGACCTACCAGTGGGAAATATGAGACAGAAGGCGTGAATGAAACGGGCCGAAAATACTGCTACTGCCACGCGGAATTCCGATCACCGGAGCGTATCGATTGGTTGAAAGAGTACATGGGAGACTAAAATCAATCCGACATTGTGATGGGAAAAACTTTAAAAAAACAAGAATGGTCCGCGCGAAGGGAAGGAAAACGGGGAAGAAAAATGAATGAGTAAATAAAACAGAAAATAGAAGATAAAAATCGCCACCCGAAAAACCGAACGAAGAAAACGCGAGAGACTCGATCGAAAGTCACAACCTCGGGGTGATAACTCCCGAATCGAGCCCTTCCTTAGGTCGTTCGGTCGACAGTCCGGTGACTGGCAACCGCCGATCCCAAGCGAACGAACGAGAACGAAAACGCGATCCCGCCACGCACTGCCGAGAAACGAGATGCGACCCGTCCGCTCGATTATTCTGACCAGGTCAGAATAATCGACACTTCATCGCTAACCTCAGGACTCAGTCGCTGATGGACAACCTCCGACACCATCGAAGTTGGAAGATTCTCGATCCCGGATGACTCCTGTTAAATTTGGCTGGACGCTAGAAAACTTGACTGTAAATTTGATGGTTGGTGAAAAAGAGAAAACTGGTGGAAATAAAAAGAAACCGGAATTTAAGACCCGAAAAACACTGGATTTAATTAATAATGTTAGGGATACAATTCTAATCGAACGATTAGTCGGCGTGAAAATCGTTGTCTAATGATCCGACTCGCTTCTCGCTCGACAAGCTACTAACTAACTACTCACGATTTTTTTCCGATAGCAACCGTCGAGACAGTTAAAGCCTACGTAAAAACATTTGAAAATCTTGTTTCTCAAACAAACTTATTGTGTAGTTCCTGACTAGCAACCGAAAAGTCGAGAACCATCTCTTATTTAAAATAAATGAAAGCTGAAATAAATTCGCGGCAAACATGAGTTTGAAATTTGAAAGATCCAATTTCCGAGGATAAGTTGGCCGACTTATTTTCGGAGAAACGGAAGGCTCAAATCGCAAACCATGATTGAGGGTTAAAACGATGGTCGTTGAAAATATGGGATAGGCTGCTTTAAGGCCTAAAAATAGACCCGCTGTTATTTCTTTGTTAACGAATCCGGTCCAGATTTCGGTTGGTAGGATGGCCAGATTATCTGCACAAGATCTGCCCTTCCTGAAACCCAATTGTGAAGGTGATAACAATAAGTTATGTTCTAAGTACCAATTTAATCTATTATAAATAAGTTTTTCCATTAATTTGAAAAGGCATGAGGCCAGTGAGATTGGACGGAATTTTCCTGGTGTTGATTTCGGAATGAAAAACACAAGGAATTGATTCCAGGAAGGTGGAAAGGCGCCGGTAGCAAATATTTTATTGTAGATGTCAAGGAGAGCAGATTTGAATTCATCCGGGAATTGTTGAATGATGTTAAAATCTATTTTGTCAAGTCCCGGGGAGGTCTTGGTTTTTTGTGATGAGATAGCAATGGAGAGCTCTCTCTCGGTGAAAGGGGCTTCCAAAAAAGTGTTTTTTCTAAAATTGTCTGGAAATTGATCATGGAAATTTGAGGGAGGGCAAAGTTCTTCGGCCAACTGGTGGAGTTTTGCCACGACTGCCTTATCTACTGAGCAAGAGGCAGTAGCGGGTTGGGTGAATCTATTTTTGAAGCTCTTGACAACTCGCCAGACCCTAGAGATTGGAGTCAACCTGTCCAGAGACTCGCCAAATTTTTAAAAGGATTTTCGTCTAGCTATATTAAATGTACGTTTAGCTTTAGCTTCTGATCTCTTTAAGTTTTCGTAATTCAAGAAATTAGATTTCTTTCGAAAAGCGGATGTGGCTGTCTTCCTTTCAGAGACAGCCTGGTCACAAGATTCATCCCACCAAGGAGCTGGGACAAAAAGCTTTTTCCTTTGAGTGGAAGCAGGTCTGAAGTTAGAGGGGGGACAGGCAGATTTAATTGCCTCATCAACACCTTCAATTAAATTATCATAATTAACAAGGACATCCGGGTCGGGATAGCTGGAGCTTATCTTGGAAATCTTAATAAATTCTTTCAAGTCAGAGGTAAATTTGGACCACACTATTGTTTTTAAATTATATTTATGTGAAGAGTAAATGGAAATTGGAATGGGCACCCCTGGACTTGTGACCGCCGGGAAGTGGTCACTTCCAAGGGTATCATCCCATACATCTCAGGAGCTGCTGGTGAAGAGACCAGGAGAGACTAGCGAGAGATCAAGAGCTGACTCGGAATTACAGGGTTGATTACGAAAGGTCAGGATCCCATTATTGATGCAAATTAGTTCAGTTATGTCCAAGGAGGAACGAAGTTCGTTGCCATTAGGACAATTACGGCTGCCACCCCAAGAAGTGTGGTGGCAATTGAAATCGCCTCCAATGAAGACGTTGTTATTCACATCAAAAATTGAATTAAAAAAGTTTGTCCACTGTTTACCTGAAATTTTGTTATCCGGTGAGGATAACAAGGCTATTTTCAACTGTAAGTATTGAAGATACCCTTGAGAACCTAATACCTTCTCTGATAGCGATAGCTTATATCAAATATCAAATTCTTGGGAGATACTTAAAAGATCACCTTTTTTATTCATTACTCCTTGGCAGTTCCACTGTATGATGCGCAAATTGTTAATTTGAGCCATTTTGAGAGTAAGAATGTAGGGATGTCGAAAGCAAAGCGAAACTATTCGTGAGTGTGCTGAGCAAATTCTCTCTCTCTCTTCACATGAAAAGGAGATACCCGAGGAAAGCACTCCCACCAGGATAGTGAGCGCCGAAAGGATGTTCCCTATGATTGGCATTTGGTTTGATAGGCCTGACGGACCTGACGTAGTGCTTTCCTCGGGAAGGGAGGAAGACTCCGAACGCTGGAGATGATGCTTCAGGTAAGGATACACGAGTCGACGATTGCTTTTTTTGGATTAGATTTGATGTGTATGTTTGGAGTCTAGGTGTTGGGATGACCCGTGGAGTCGATGTGACGTCGGAAAACAAATGCGTAGAGATATTGGGACCCGAGGGCACACCCGGAGGAATCGAGTCAATAGTGAGATAGGGAAAGAGAGAGGTTTGGTTCGAAGGCACATAGTTGGAGGAGGGGCCTCGACGAGGTCTTAGCGCGGCCTTGGCTTCCGTGAAGGTTACACCATGATGGGTGGCGTAGGAACGGAAATCCCTCTGGAACTTGAGCTCAGGGCAGTCCTTCGAGTTTGCTCGATGTGATCCACTGCAGTGAACACAATTGGCCTTTGATTCATTTTTAGCATCTGGACAAGGAGAGTCGTTCTAATGAGCATGGCTATCACCACAGTGCAAGCAACGGGCTTGCGATTTGCACTGACTGGCGATGTGGCCGTATCTCAGGCATTTTAGGCGGACGACTTCCAGAACAGAAATCTCTCCCCTCTGAGGACTCAAGACTTCCAGCTTTTCCCTGATTTCAGATTCTGGGATGTCAAGGGGAATGTTTCTGATGACACCCTGGCAGGAGCAAAAGCTGGCTGGAATGAAGGCTACTAAGCCTTTGCTTTTAAGTTGTGTGTCGACCAGAAGTCTATTGGCATCATAACTGGACTCCAGAATGACATACAGCTTTCCAAAGCCATTACGCTTGATGTCAGCAACTGCCTTTTTACGTGGGGATCCGTTGGAAAGCACGTATCGGCCAAAATGCACTTTTTTTAGGGGTTCCTTTGCATTATCTGATTCTGGATCCCTTTGAATGATCACTTTACATTGTCCCAGTTGGGACTCGGGGAAGCGGTAAGTGGTGTTGGGGCCTTTTTTCCTGAAAGAATAAGTGAGATTAGCATTTGCTTCAGAAAACATTCTTTCTGTGTTCGGGGATTGAGACGTGCGCTCTTTGCCGTAAGCAGAGAGTTGCGAGGACTCCGCGTTGGCAGCATTGGGAATGTCAATTTCCGACATGTCCTCCATCTGCACACTGTCCATGTCTGGGAAAGGCGTATTACTGGCAGAGTCTGTTTTCGAGTGGATGTCTGTCACTTTAGGTTGGATTTCAAGAACTTGTGACGTTTAGACTCGTGAGCGTGTTTTTGAATCCCTTTGAGTTTAGTGTTTTTGTTTTTTCTAGTGTTGGTATCAGTGTCAGTGTCCACGTGTTTTTCTATATCTGTATCCTGTTTTTTTTTAAGGAAATAATAGGGCATCTGCTGTTTGACGGGAGACAGATGATAAAAGATCAATGTTAAAGGTGGATGACAGGGAAGTAGCCCCCCCTGAGTCCTCGAAAACGTTATTGTGCGAAGCCATGCTACCACAATTTTGTCGCCTGCTCCACGCTTCCCGCGCTTACGCGCGACACCACCGCCCCGCCAGCCGGCGAGGAGGCTAAGTTGAACCTGGAAATCGAACTAAAAGTGCTTCCGTTGGCGGCCTATTGAAACAATTTAGGGTGCGCGACCTCTCACTCACAGCCCTTTCACTGGCAGGACAAACCACACTCGCGAGAATTTTCAAAAACGCAGTACGATTGGAGAGAAGCTTTACGGGCCATAGATAATACTCTTCGCAACTATAATGTATTCGCGCAATCCTACCGGATGATGCATGAAGAAATAGAACAAGCTATGATGAACAATAATATACAAGCTGAGCCTGAAATGCAATTACTATTATCATTAAAGCCTGGAATGGATAGTAGACGATACAATTTGCAAAAAATATATTAAGTCGCTGCGATTTTCTCAACAACTGCTCTGCCGTACAAACTAAAAAGATACGTAAGTGACATTTTTATGAAAAATGAGTTTTTGGTATCACTGGATTCGTAAGAGAAAGCTGCATCTAACTAGGGTAACACAAGTGATTAATTATTAATATTTATTGCAAAAAACGATTGTTTAAAACGGAGGAAAGTCGAAAAAGTGGAAAAATACAACAGAAAAAGATACACAAAGCACTTTGCGTGTCCCAAAATTTGTACACGGCATCTAATACGTCATCATCATACAAATAAAAAAGAACCTAAAGTGCTTTGTGTCTTTTTTGCCTTGTAAAAGTAACCGAGAGCGGAGCGTATTTACAAACGAAAAGAATCGCTTGCCCTTGCGTATGTTTTTGCTTTGTAAAATAGCTCGAGCACTGATCCGAAATCCAAAGGAAATAAGTCCCGGCTATTTTCGGTACTCTTCGGAAATGTTCGGACTTCGCAGTTGCGGGACGAGCGGCAGCCAGCAAGAGCGCGTGATAATATAATATATAATATATTATACATATAGATTGAATGTGTACATGGTTCGCGTGAAATTTATCTTTCTTCTACGGTAAAAATATGTATTTGGAATAAATATAGGTACAAATTGATGATTGTACAATTTCGATTAGTGTCGAAATCCATACGTCTCAGACTCTCTCTCAAAATATTCCAAGATATAATACATTTTTAATGAATTTTAATAAATTTCTTATATAATAAAATAAATCAAGATATGCATAAGTTTTAAATTACTACGTTTTCTAAATTTTAAGTAGCCGCAAATGCATAATGTTGACATTAACAATAAGCGAGATTTGTATGGAATTAGTGCGACTAATCCTTTCGCAATTATTTACTATTAAAAAATAATTTAAATCTGAGATGCGTCGATAATTAAAACGTACATACTTGTACGAAAAATATTTAATAATATACTTCGTTATTCATACTTTTTATTAAAATAATCAACAATGTATTTTTGAATTACCAAAAACTTAAATAAATGGCTTACTGCAATAATTTATACCCTTTTTTGTCCCCTTTTGCAAAATTGAAGGTATGTAAAACGGATGACTTTTAAATATTAATTTGGGTTCAATAATTACATTTTATCTACAAAAATGCAGATGCCTTAAAGAAAAAATAATTTTTCATAATAATGTTGGTATTATCATTTCATCTAGTAATCCAGTCAAACTACACGGAAAAAAATAATCGCTTAAATTTTAAGTGACTATTTTATAACTCCTGGATAGAGAGAAAAGTCTGGTGAGATTCCAGGGAATTTTCTTAAATAGTAGAAGAAAAGTCAATTAATTTTTAAAAATAGAGTCCCTGGAAAAAGTCTACTAATTCTTGTGGAAAAGCATTTCAAAACCCAAGCGATCCTTTCTGATGAATAATAAACATTTCTCTAGAGTTTAAGTGACAGTCAAATAATTTTAAAGAAATGGGATTCAAGAAAATAGTTTATTAATTATATTAAAGAGTGTATTAGATTTTATTTGCTGGTAAACGACTTTTTATATAACTTGTGAAAAAGAAATTAGGAAATGAGTAATCGAAGAATTGAGAATACGAGCTTGTAGAATTCCGTTGACCAGTCACTGAAAACTGTTAAATACGCAGTGGACGTTTTTCCGTAGCAACGCGCACGTTGCGCGTTTTGCCCGTCGTGCGTGTGTTTGTATGCTTGCGAGCGCTTGTTACTTGTTAGCCATCGTATGATGTGAAGTTATATTATATGTATGTTATTAATTATAATAATTTGTATGGTAAACGACAGGGGATTTATTTTCTAATCACGATTATTTTTTAATTCTTAGTTTTAATAGAAAGAGTTATTTGATTACGTTAAATGAAACTTCATATTATATTGCATAATATGAGATTCAACGAGATCATTTGAAAGTCTTCAACTGCACTTCGATTCCAATTGAAATTTTAGAGGTCATTCGCTTCCAATTTTAAATATTTTTTAATTGTAATGACTAATTGTCGAATCGAGGCAGACTCTGAAGTGCGTTTCGAAATTCTTTACTCTAAAATATTGAAATTTAAGAAATTAAATTTAAAGCGAGTAAAAATTTAAATTCCTTTTTAATTAAACATAAGTGATATCTGTGAACCTTGAATCATAAAAATATGTGGTTGATATTATTCAACAATTTTTCGTTTTTAACTTGAGTTTTTTATTTGCATTTTCTAAGTGAAGTCGAGTTATTTTTAGAAAAAATTGATTAATTAAAAAAACTGTCCAGGACTTAAAATGGTTCACCTTTTAGCAATTACCCGTATACTTATATAATTATTCTTTATTATTTAAATGATAAAAAAATACGTGGCAGCATAGAAAAAGATTACGAGGTTTAAAAAGTGTTTAAAAACACCATCATTACATTTTTTTACAATTTAAAAAAACTGTATGCCTATTTGAAACAAGATATTTAGATAAAAGGAATTGAAAAACAACATTTTCAAAAAGTTCATTGAGAAGGGAGTAAGCACGAATACCGAAAAAATCCGTCTATTCACACCGAAATTTCAGTACAAATAGACCTTTTTCCAGCTCCCCCTATTCGTACCGAAAAAATCCGGCTGTTTGTACCGTCACAGAGAGGGATAAAATCAAAAAACGAGATTCAAAATAACTTGTAGCTGGCAATTCTTAACCGATTTTTGATTTTTTTTCAGAAAAATTGAGCATTAAATTTTGAAGAGATTCATGTGGCCTGATTTCATAATTTAAGGAAATTCAAGAAAAAAACGATTTCTTTCGGCCTTTAAATGTCCACACTGGGCATTTGTTAGCATAATTTGTTTATGAAATTAATAAGAAATATCGGATGATAATTTTCCATCACTAAACATCACTGGCGATATAATTTGAGAAAAATTAAGAGAAAAAACGATTTCTTTCTGCCTTTAGTTGTCCACACTAGGCATTTGTTTATATAATTTGTTTATAAAATTGATGAAAAATATCGGATGTCAAATTTCCATGATCTGGTATTATTTTTTCGATAAAAGCAAGTAATTTCCACGCAAAAATTTACTTTGAAAACGAAGAATCCATAGTGTAGACTATTTACAGAAAAAAATACACAAAGCACTTTGCGTGTCCCAAAAAGTGTACACGGCATCTAATACGTCATTATCATACAAATAAAAAAGAACCTAAAGTGCTTGGTGTCTTTCTTGCCTTGTAAAAGTGACCGAGTGCGGAGCGTATTTACAAACGAAAAGAATCACTTGCCCTTATGTTTTTGCTTTATAAAATAGCTCGAGCACTGATCCGAAATCCAAGGGAAATATGTCCCGGCTATTTTCGGTAGCCAGCAAGAGGGCTTGATAATATAATATAGGCAGTGTATAGATGTCCGGTGCCGGACGTCAGGTTGGTATCCGGTAGCTTGCTATGATTGGTTACACGGCAGTGGGCGGGGTCTGCCGGACTGCAGCATATACAGGATGTACAGTGTATACGGTACGGCATCCGACTTGTGTATTTCTTATTTTCTTGTGTTTTCTTTAGACGTGTACGAGCCATAACCTCGAAGCGAATTGTATATAATTGGGAAGAAGAATACAAGTGTAACTTTTTTACACACTTGAATATGTGATTGTTTATTGAAAATGAGTTATTTGGTGTTTCCGATTTCATCTTTTCTTTTACATTTACTTTATCATTCTTTTATTACTAACGTAAGAAAACAATGCATAACCTCAAAGTAAAGTATAGAATTTCAGAGGAGAATATAAGTGTACCTTTTTTTACACACTTGAATATAAAATTTTTCATTTGTGGGAGCCATTGTCAGTTCTAATTTTAGAAGTGTATTCATTGTGGAGTATTTATTGTGAAGAATATTTTCAGGAACAGAATAAGCCGCGTCAATGATAAAGAATAAATCTAAAATGATAATTGTTATCTACAGCGAATAAAAATCGCGACCACCAACCAAGCCTTTTTATATATCCAATTAACAATTAAATATTCAACTAATATGGAAATTCAATACTCACTACAGAATTGATTTTCAAATAGTATTTGAAACTGATTGTAGGATGCTTGGAAGCCAAAATTAATTCCTGGAGACGATTCGAGAAAAAATTTCTTTTAAATCATAGTAAATGACATTTAAAGATAAAAATTAAATTCTGGAGTTGTTTCAAAACAACTCACTAAAGATTCTTCAGAAATAATAATAATTCATTCTTGAAAATTTGCAGAGCCTTTTGAGAAAAAGGCAACGGAAAGATATCTTACTTAATTCTGTAAAGAATGTTGCCTATTCGTTGAAAAAAACTCCGTAAGAAAATGGTGCCAATTTCTTGAAAAATAGCCAAGTTTTGGATATCTTTATGAAATCGTTGAATTAATTAATAATTATTGTAAAAGTGCAAATTATCGTAGAAAAGAGATATTGAAAATGCATTCTTCATTGATTTCGAAAATAAATGGAGCCTATTCTTTGGAAAATAGCCAAACTTTTAATTTGTTCCTGAAAATTGTTTAAATAATTAATTAATCTCAGAAATTTGCAGAGCATTATAGAAAGAAGTCATCGGAAAGATATTCTTAGTTAATTTCGTAAAAAAATGAGCCTATTCATTAAAAAAAGCGAAACTCTGAAATTTTGTCAACGAAATTATTTAAATATTTAATAATTCTTGTAAAGTTACAAAACATAGTAAAAAGTCATCGGAAATATAATCCTATATGACTCCGTAAACAAATTGTGCACATTCCTCGAAACAAAGCCACACTCTGAATATGTGTATGAAAATTGTTTGAATAATTTATAATTAATAATTATTAAATAATTTATAATTATTAATTATTTTGAAAGTGCAAAGTATCGTAGAAAACAGTTATTGGAAATTCATTCTTTACTGATTTCGGAAACAAATTGAGCCTATTCTTAAAAAATATCCAAATTCTGAATTTGTTTATGAAAGTTGTTTAAATAATTAATAACTTTTGTAGATTTACAAAAAATAGTGACAAGTCATTAGAAAGACAATCTTAGTTGATTGTAAACAATTTGCGTTCATTCCTTGAAAAAAACTTAAACAAAATAGTTGAATTTTCATCCAATAAAGATTTTACTTTGAGTATTCAACATAAAAATATGAGTTTCAAATAAAAAGAAAACTTTCTACGAAGATGCTTGTATTTTCAACCCAAAAAGATGAAGTTTCAACAAAACAATTGAATTTTAAACGAAAAATATGACTTTTTAACAAAATTGTTGAATTTTCAAACCTACAGTTGCATTTTCATCCGATAAAGATGGAATTTCTACTAAACTTGATTAATTTTTTAATTTAACAGACAAATTTTCAAAAAGTAGTTGAATTTTTAACCAAAAAGGATGACTTTTTACAAAATGGTTACATTTTCAGCAAACAGTTGTAGTAAAACTCAGGGATCTGACCGAAACGAAACAAAAAACTTTCGTGATTTTCGTTCTGTTTCCATACTGCCAAAACGTAACTATATTCACTCGGCTTAGGTTACGTTATACAAAATACCGAAATTGTAACGAAATTTTTTAATCACGCGTATTTTGAAAAAAAAAATAGTTTATTCGAATCCTTGTGCACCGGATGTAAATATTAAAAGACAGACAGGTAAAATATCAAGTTATAACAATTTCGTTTTTAATTTTGTTTCAATCTGTCAAAACGTGACGAAAAGTAAACAAAAGATTCGGTACTTCTTGGATAACGTAACGAAACGATAGTTTTGGACGGATTCCTGGTAAAACTACTGGTTGTAACAGGAAATGTTGATAACACTGGCTACACTCGCGACAATATAACACTCGATTCTGCAGTCCGGCAGACTCCTCCCATTGCCGTGTAACCAATCACAGCAATCTACCGGATACCAACCTGGCGTCCAGCACCGGACATCTATACACTGCCCATAATATATAATGTATTATACATATAGATTGAATGTGTACATTGTTCGCGTGAAATTTATCATTCTCTTACGGTAAAATTATGTATTTGGAATAAATATAGGTACAATTTTATAATTGTACAATAGGGTGGTCCAAAAAACGCTTTTCGAGCTACAGGACAAGTACCCGTCGCAAAAGTTTCCATTTCCGGAAAAAAAAAATCCCTAATTTTTTTTTTCTAAATTCGAATATTAACACGTGCCACCGGGTACTTCAAAATCCCATTTAATTAACATGGGTAGATTTTGGATTTTAGAAAAATTGAACTCATACTTCAGGTTTTGATCGAAACGTGCCAAACTTTTCAGGGATTAAAGAGGAGTACCTATGAAATAAAAGCATACTGATAACTTTTATTCTTAACCCACGCTTACCCCTCCCCCCCCCCACAGCGCCTCAAATACGACCCAAAAATAAAAAAACTACATTTTTACGTATTATTGTTACTTTTTAGCTATTTCCGTCGTCTTTTCCATACAAATAATTACTAATGGACAATTTGAATATTTCCCATGACTTTTTTAACCCTTTTTAATGGTTTAAACAAATGTAACTTATTTAAACAATTATTTATTCCCAAAAAATGTAGAAAATAATCGTATTTTCTGATTGAAATGTAATAGTTTGTCATTTTTTGGAGTAGTGATTTTTTTAAAAAACATTATGTAATTATTTAAACAATAACTTATTGTTTATTCTCAACATTTCTAAAAATTGACCCAGAGATGTCCAGTTTTTTCTCAAATTGGTATCCTATGCTACTTTTTGTTAAATAATTATATAATTTTGATACATATCTTTCAATTTTTAATAAATTTCTTTTTGTTTAAACAATTTTGATTTGCTTAAGAAGTTTTTTTTCGATAACTTCAAAAAAAATAATATACATATAATTAATTTTCTGACTTTATAGCGTATAAAAAGAATATCATAACCATTTTTCAATTGTTTGCACAAATATAATTTGTTTAAACAATTTTTTTTCAAAAATATTTTTTAAATCGTATTTTCTAATTAATATTGAATGATTTCGAGGAGAAGTAAATTCTGTTAAAAACGTCTTGTTAGTGTTTAAACAATTCTTATTAGTTCAAGCAGTTTTTTATTAAAAAATGTGGATTAATAATATAAAATATTAAACATGGAATTATCTTCGTAAATATATTTCAATATATATTTTTTCTGTCCTCCAATATGTCAGATTGATATTCATAAGACTTCAAAATGCTATAATGAAGTATAATCTGAATCAATTTCATATGCAGTCTAATTAGGAAGAAATATGAAGAAAGCGATGATGAATACACTTTTGTAATTCAAATTTTATTATGACTTTGATGATTTATTTAATAATACGCAGAAGAAGATGTAAACCATCCCTACTGAATTTGAAGGAAATTTGAAAAAAATTATGTTTAATTCAGAAAATACGATTTGAAAATATTTTTGGAAAAGTAATTGTTGAAACAAATTATATTTGTGCAAACAATTGAAAAATGATCAATATATTCTTTTTATACACTATAAAGTCAGAAAATTAATTATATGTATATTATTTTTTTAAAGTTATCGAAAAAAACTGCTTAAGCAAATCAACATTGTTTGAACAAATAGAAATTTATTAAACATTGAAAGATATGTATCAAAATTATATAATTATTTAACAAAAAGTAGCATAGGATACCAATTTGAGAAAAAACTGGACATCTCTGGGTCAATTTTTAGAAATGTTGAGAATAAACAATAAGTAATTGTTTCATTAATTACCTAATGTTTTCAAAAAAAATGTCTACTCCAAGAAATGACAAAATATTACATTTCATTCAGAAAATACGATTATTTTTTACATTTTTTGGGAATAAATAATTCTTCAAATAAGTTACATTTGTTTAAACAATTGAAAATTGTTTAAAAAGTCATGGGAAATATTCAAATTGTCCATTAGTAATTATTTGTATGAAAAAGACGACGGAAATAGCTAAAAAGTAACAATAATACCTAAAAATGTAGTTTTTTTATTTTCGTGTCATATTTGGGGCGCTGTGGGAGGGGAGGGGGGGTTAAGGGTGGGTTAAAAATAAAAGTTATCAGTATGCTTTTATTTCATAGGTACTCCTCTTCAATCCCTGAAAAGTTTGGCACGTTTCGATCAAAACCTAAAGTATGAGTTCAATTTTTTGGAAATCGAAAATCTCACCATGTTAATTAAATGGGATTTTGAAGTGCCCGGTGGCTATTTCAAAAAAAAATTTGGGATTTTTTTCCCCCGGAAAATGGAAAATCTTTGTGGGGACTTGCCCTCTAGGGGGAAAACAAATTTTGCAATGCATTTTTGGACCACCCTATTGTACAATTTCGATTAGTGTCGCAATGCATACGTCTCAGACTCTCTCTCAAAATATTTCAAGATATAATAAATTTTTAATGAATTTTAATAAATTCCTTATATAATAAAATATCTCAAGATATGTATAAGTTTTAAATTACTACGTTTTCTAAATTAGGTTAGGTTTGAAAACAGCTTTCAGCTGTACCTCGCCCTTTGGGTTCTTATGTTAACTCTGTCTGCCATGTACATATCCTTCTTGTTACGAACTCAATAAAGATTTATTATTATTATTATTATTATTAAGAAATAAATCTAATCTGAGATGCGTCGATAATTAAAACGTACATACTTTAACGAAAAATATTTAATAATATACTTCGTTATTCATACTTTCTAATAAAATAATCAAGAATGTGATTTTGAATGACCAAAAACTTAAATAAATGGTCTACTGCAATAATTTATACCCTTTTTGTCCCCTTCTGCAAAATTGAAGTTACGTAAAACGGATGACTTTTGAAAATTTAATTGGGTTTAATAATTACATTTTATCTGCAAAAATGCAGATGCCTTAAAGCAAAATTAATTTTTTATAATAATTTAGGTATTATCATTTCATCTAGAATACCAGTCAAACTAGATAAAATAGCCATTTGTTCGAACACCACAATATATATCCTGTATTTTTTTGCTTAGATTGTTTCTCACAAGTAAGATATAACAATGTAAGAAACTTTTTTGTAAAGCATCAAAAAAACTTTAATTTTCCAATGGACAACTCAGTAGACATAAGTAGACATAACAAATAAGTTAATTTTCAGTGAGTGCATTTGATCAAAAGATAATTTTTCATAAAAACTAATCTGATTTTTCCTTTTTTTAAACACAAATTGTTAACACAATTAGTTTACGTACATCAGATTCGACAAAATTCATTACACCATTCGACTTCATTAAAATAATTAGAATTCATTGGATGGATAATATGTTGAAATTCAAGAATTTTAAATCAGACTAAAATCAAATTCAAATCCCATTTAACGTCCAATAATCAAGTCAATGTATAGAATTCCTGAAAATAAAACAAGAATTCAACGATCAAATTTGGACAACCACCATAAAATGCTCCTATGGGTTAATATGTTTTTCTACTTATTTTGTTATTTTATTTTATTTTAGCAAGTTTATTTTCATTTAAAAAATTATTTTATTACTAAAAATTAATTTTTTTGGCACTATATTAATAACAATAAAATAGTGCAAATAATATTTCATGCGAAGATCAGGATATTTGGAATAAGCTGATCGATATTATATATGACACTAAGACCAGCCCCCACCACCCTACATAGTGTCCCTTACGTATGTTTTGCTGTTGGATTTCGAGGCCGCGCTCGATCTATGCGAGAAAGGCATTGTCCGCAAGTGACTTTGTGTTCTTTTTGCCTTGTATTTTCGACTTTTCGCGACTATTAAAAATACGCAAGTCCATTTTCTAATAGAAATTGTTTAAAAAATCAATTTTTTATTGCAAAATATGGAAGAGCACAGTATTTCAACCCTAATAGTGTATATAGATTATTCAAAATATTATTCGATATTAGAGTTTTTTGGGCAAACAGTTTTTTTCGATTTTCTCAGTTCGAGTGAGATTGGTCTTATGTATCTTTTTAGTTTGTACGGCAGTGCTGACGGTGATATTCCAGAATCTGTGAGAATATTTAAGTTCCATGAATCCTAAAGTTGAACCTTGGATCTACCCATTATTTTATCCATATGGTACAAGAGGCTGGCATGAAAATATACTCCGTGTGAACAGCCATAAACGAGTCTCACAAGCTGCATACGCCAAATACAGAATGGCAACTCGAGATTATGATGTAATCCTGACGGGAGGACGATTATTCCAGCAATGCGTTGTCGATAATTATGTTAAATTTGGAAAAAGATAGAATGAATTTCTGTAGAATGAATCAAACAAAAATTGTTGCTGATACTTATCAAGGATTAATTGATCATTTGCAACGAACAGCAAATGATACGAACAACCATGTGCGAAAAATAGTCATACTTCTATCAACGTTTACTGGATCACCACGTAATATTTAACAGCATTATCAAGACGCAATGGCAATTGTAAGGAAATTTGTTAAGCCAGATCTGTTCATTACTATGACGTGCAATCCAAACTGGCGTGAAATAAAAGAAAATGTATTGCTTGGTCAAACAGCATCAGACAGACCCGATATTATTTCACGCGTTTTCAAAAGCAAGAAAGATGAACTCATTAATACTATTGTAAAAAAGAAATTACTCGGCAAAGTACTGGCATACGTATATGTTGCTGAATATCATAAGCGCGGATTACCTCATGCTCATTTATTAGTCACGTTAAAACAAAATAATAAGATAACTACTCCTCATATCGTTGATAAATATATCTCTGCTGAAATTCCACATCCAGATGAAAATGTTCTACTTCATAATATCGTCATGAAAAACATGATCCATGGTCCGTGTGGAGATTGGTGCTAAGATGAAAGAGGTAAATGTTCAAAAAACTTTCCGAAAAAATTCCAAGCAGAGACAACAATGGATGAAAATGGATATCCAACTTACTGTCGCAAAAATACTGGTGTTTACAATCGGCCTAATGGAGGCACGACTGACAATTAATATATTGTTCCATATAATGACCAATTATTACAATTGTTAATTGTCATATTAATGTGGAAGCTGTGTCCAGCATTAAATCTGTAAAATATTTGTATAAATATATTTATAAAGGCAATTTTATAGAAACTTGATACGTAAGTCCTGTTGAAGCATGCGATAGAATATTTGGAAGAGCATTGCAAGATAAAAGCCATTCTATTATGCGATTACCAGTACATTCATTGAATCAGAAGACCGTCACTATTCATGATGAAGGAAATGATGACTCTATAAGGACAGCATTAGAGAAGGTATCTATGTTAGTTGATTATTTTGCATTAAATCAACGCGATCCAGAAGCTAAACAATTCACGTACGCAGAAATCCAATCCCATTACGCATTCAAGGAACAGCGTGGTGAGAGTGCATCGAAATGGGAAATACATAAAGCACAATTCAACGTTATTGGACGCATGTATTCAATTAGTCGAAGTCAAATAGAACTTTTTCATCTTCGATTGTTACTAATAACAGTCAAAGGAGCCACAAGTTTTGAAGATATTAGAACGGTTGATGGTAAAATACATGACACCTTTCATAGTGCATGCTCAGCATTGGGTCTTATTGTGGACGATGCAGAGTGGGATCGTGCAATGACAGAAGGTGAAATATGGATGATGCCACGACAATTGCGGCATTTATTTGTACGTATTTTAATTTACTGCCACCCAATTAATCCGGGAAAACTGTGGGAGGAATTCAAGGATTTAATGTCGCAAGATTTTCAGAGAAATTATACTTTCGATGAAGCGCTTAGAAAAGCATATTTACAAATAAACACTTTTCTGTCACATGAAAGATCCGATCTTCGCAATTTTCCCACGATGCCGCAATCAACTGAAATTGATATTGCCATCGATGAAGGAAATAATGATTACATATTACCTCAACAACATGAAGAAACTGGTCAAATACTTGGACAATTATACGTGGCATTTTCTCGAGTTCGATCTTAGCAATCGTTACGTATCACTTAATTACGTATCCTAATTAAAAAAAACATTGTTATACAGAATAATTACTTTAATTTTTGAAAACAAATCCACAAACAATATTCTTTGAAATTATTTTTAAATAAACACGCGCGCTCAAGCGCGTGGTCGTTCTCGTGATAAGTCTATGAGAGGTTGAATAGAAAGCTTTCGAGTAGTCAATCCAGGCCACTGACAGGACGCGCTGACGGGCTGCAGCGTCTTTACAGGCACACCTGTCAATTAGCAGGTTCTCTCGACAGCCTGCGATACCTTTTTTCGAGCTACGTTGTTCGTACATCTCTCGATACACAGGCTCAATTCGCCGCATAATCATGTTGTTTAGGACAGCTGTAAAGATCTTATACAGTGTGTTCAAACAAGTTATTGGTCTGTAATTCTCTGGGTTGGACAAGTTGCCTTTTTTCGGCAGGAGTATAGTGCGTCCTAACACCAGTCACTGCGGAATGGGCGTTACCGATTTTAAATACCAGGTGAATGTCCGGGCCAAATGTTGGTGTGTAAAAGTGAACTTCTTCCACCAGAAGTTCTTGATACAATCTAGTCCAGCAGCTGAAAAGTTCTTCTAAGTGCTTTTTTCACCTCTTCAACAGTGATTGATGGACATTCCTCCTAAGATTTTACGAGGTAGTAGCAAAATTCCTGTCGTGAACGGTGTACCACATGTCATGTAGTCAATCACACATTGAACACGGGACGCATTCTGTCTTGCCCATCCAATCTTCTTGTTCAGTTGATGCAAGCTTCTTTTGGTCTTTTTATCCATCTTCGGTTTTAGCCTTCGATTTGAATCAGCCAAAGCTCTTGCAGCACCATAAACTGAGCAATAGATGGTCCAGAGGTCGGACTCTTGCGAGATATCTCCACAAAGGAAGGCATCCGTTTCAGCCAAGTTTTGGGGTTTGAGAGGAACTTGCATGTTAATGTTCCTCCTTGCCCTGAAATCGCGATCATCTCTCAGAAGGTACCTGCTTTCCGCTGTTGATCTTAATGTCGCTCCCTCATCTTCGTCTGCAGCTTAATCAAGCAGTGGTTGGGGAAGCGCGATGCGTACATATCCATTTTTCCGGAGGTAGTCGGCTTGATTTCGCAAAGACTGATGCGAAACGTGCTGAAGCTCTGGGTGTTCCTGGCACCACAGAGTGTGCATATGCGCCGTAAAGCCTCCGGAACAGGGATAATGCTGGCATCGTAGCAGTCTAGAAAGTCATCCTTGAGTTGATCCGTCCACTCAATATGGGCGTTTCGCCGGTCCGTCGTCGTGTTTCCATCTAAATTACTTTCAGCACCCCGAACTCTAGAATGATCGGCATTGTTTGCTGACCCATTGTCGGGTGCCCTGCGCTTTCGATCATTTTGAACCGCATCTACAACTTTTTGATGTTTTGTTGGTGTCATTGTTGTTCCCATGAGCAGCTAGGGAAAGGGTTCGTCCATCCTAGTAGAGCCCCGCGTGCAAGGATAAGGCTGCATACTCTGAGAGGTCGCCCGGTATCCCAGAGTCACCGTTTAAGACACCTCAACCAGGTGTCATTCAGCTTTCGGCACAGTTGTTACGCCTCCGCTTAGGGGTTGTTCCTTCGGGACCATCCCTGGACAATTGTCTGCGACTGCTTATTAATTATTGTAACCATATTCAGCAGAAACCCTTGGTACAGGGGCCCTCTATCCGCAACCCGGGGACGCGTTAGATATTCATACATTACGAAATGAAAATCAGTCTTATAATTGTGCCACTAGCACAGCAGAATGTTAAATAGTTTTTTCAAGATAAAATTAAAACAGGTGATTAGTGCTAGGTTGGTGATTTTACAAAGGGCTCAGGGAGGCCGTTCCTTCGTAATTTTCCCCCAAAATATATAGCATGACCCACGAAATAAAAAGTGAGTCTTGTTAGTGTGCCACTTGTACTATATCAGAATGTGAAATCGTTTTCTCAAGGTAAAATTAAAACAGGTAATTAGTACTAGCTAGGTAATTTTCGAAAGGTCTCAGAGAGACTGTTCCTCCTGTAACTTTCCCTCAAAATATCTAGCACTACCCATGAAATGAAAAGTGAGTCTTGTTAGTGTGCCACTTGTGCAATATTAGAATGTCAAAACGTTTTCTCAATATCAAATTAAAACAGGTGATTGATGCTAGTTAGAGGATTTTATAAAGGGTTTTAGAAAGGGCTTAGAGAATCTGTTCCTTCCATACCTTCCCGAAAAATATATAACATCGCCCAGGAAATAAAAATCAGTCTTGCTAGTATGCTAACTCTTGCAGCATTCGATTGTGAAATCGTTTTTCGGTTCACCAGTTCAGTACAAAGTGTAAAAAAGGAAACTGTGTTTCAAAACTCCGGTTAATTAATTTACTACTACTAAATAAAGTAAGTAATCAAAGTTTGTGTAGTTTTGTATTGATATTAAAAGTGTTTTTAAGGCAATAAGAGTATTAAATTAAAAATGAACATCAGTTAGTTAATTTTATTCAAAATTTTTATGGAGAAACAAGTCGATCGATTATTCGAGGGAAAGCTCTCCTTCTAAACGAGTTGCTTCATGGCTCGCAAACGTTTAAAGTACGTAAGCCGGAAACACATTTATTTTAACGTGGAACAGCAAACCTTCTTCCTCATTTCCGTTAAATATTTACTTTAGCCTTGTCTCCGTATTAGAAAAACAATTTTCAAAATATTTTTTACCACTCAGTAAAATCCACCGGAAACGGCTCATACGGTCATGACTATTAATGTTCGGTGTGAACATAACTCCGGGGAGTTAGGTCTAAGATCGGCCCCAAAATCGATCATATCTCCGGTGTTCACTGTATTTAAGAAATGTTTATAAACAAAGTAAGATTTTTGCCATTTTTCAACGAATAAGCTCAATTTGTTTACGGAATCAATTAAGAATATTTTCCCAATAACTCTCTCCTATGATAGTTAGCCAATTCACAATAATTATTAATTACTTAACAATGTTTATAAACATATCCAGAGATTGGCTATTTTTTAAGGAATAGGCACAATTTGCTTACGGAGTCAACTAAGAATGTAGGAAGTGATTCTTTATTCCTGTTATGCTGTTGGAGGACTCTAAAGGTTTTCCTTGAAATATCCGCAACTTGTTCATTCAGAGCGATTAAGAATATAGCCTTAATCTTTCACATATTCCATAAAGGGGATAAGGCGTCCATCGATCGAAAGAGGAGTTAGGGTTGCAATTGTTTAAAGTGATGGAGAGGAAGAAGGTCCTATGATTATAGCCATAGTTTTAGCAGGGTTAAGAGTGAGGCCATTCGTCAAGGCCCACTGCATCACTAGATCAATATCCGCCTGTACGTTTTGAAGTAATCTCATAAGATTGGCAATAGGCCCGGAAAGGTAAAGCCAAAGTCGTCAGCATATTTGTGATAGTTGCAATAACAAAGTTTGCTACCAAGTTTAGAGGTATAAATATTAAATAGCGTGGGTGCAAGCATGGATCCCCGAGGGACACCACTCTTAACCTCTCCACAATCAGACCACTCGCCATTGCTAATTTGCACTCTTTCAGAACGATTACTAAGATAAGATTCAAATCATTTAACAACAATATTCGACAGGTGAAGCGATTTGAACCTAGTAAATGGTAGATTATGGTTAACCGTATCAAACGCCTTAGAAAAGTGAAAAAGGACAACAACGGATATTTCCTTTCTATCAATTGCAAGTTTAAGGTCAGAAGTTACTCTAAGTGAAGCTGTTAGTGTACTATGCCTTGCACGGAACCTAGATGGTATTGGGTCCATTAAATTGTTTGTTTCAATGTGTGTAGTAAGTTGCTGATAGACAATACGTTCGAAAGGTTTAGATAAAACATATAGGATGGATATAAGACGGAAGTCTTTGGGAGAGGTAGCGTTAGATATGTTAGGAACTACATATGTTAGGGCTACATTTCTTTAAAGAAATAACTAAGCATATCTTTCCGATGACATTTTTCTGAGATACTTTGCACATTCTAAAGCATTATTAATTATTCGAACAATTTTTATAAAAAATTGCGAGTTTAGCTATCTTTAAATGAATAGGTTCAATTTGTTTACGGTGTCAGCTAAAATAGTATTTTCAATAACTCTTTTCTACGATACTTCACAAATTTATAATAATTAATAATCATTTAAACAATTTTCATGAACATATTTAAAGTTTGTCTATTTTCAAGGGAATTGGCTCAATTTGTTAACAGAAGTAACAAAGTATGTATTTCCAATAACTTTTTCCTACGATACTTTGCAAATTTACAATAATGCTCAATTATTAAAACAATTTTGATAAATAAATTCAGAGTTTGGCTATTTTTTAGCTTTTATAAAAACATACATGCAGCTATAACCTTTTTCATAATAAGTACAACTTTTCTGTATGAACTATAATGTTAAAATCAAAAGCATTTGAACATTTCAAAAAAATTCATTTTTGTCGGTCATTGTCGACATTGACTAGTCAATGTTTATCCCAGAAACTAAAGTTCGGAAATTTCCAACAGTGACCGGTCATTGTCGACAATGACTAAAGCTCAGCGGTCATTCTCACTTTTCTTCAATTCGTCAGAGCTGGGGGCAATTAGGGGAGGCAGGTGTCTAACTCTGTGATTCATTATCGGACAGGTACATGAAGGTATCCTGCAATGATCCTTTGCTATGTATTGTTTATACGATTTTTAGAAATCAATGTTTAAAGAAATTCATAAAGAAAAGTCATTTTTTGTGACTAGCAATGATTAGTTGTTTGAAATTCACAGTTTTTATATAGAATATGAGAGAAATGTATGCCTATTTATGTTTATTTAAAAATATCTGCTGCTTGGCAGCATTATTTAAACAATTTTTATAAACAAATATACAGTTTTAGTATGTCGCAATGAATAGGCTCGATTTTTTTTGTGCAGAATCGACCAAAAATGTCTTGCCAATGACTTTTCGCTGTCATTTTTTCAAATTAACAACAATTGGTAATTATATAAACAAATTCACATTTTTAAAATTATTTCACGAATAGGGACATTTGTTTGCGGAATCCACTAAAAATGTATCGTTTAGTGACTCCTAGCTGTAATTTTGTTCAAATTGATAAAAAATATTAATTTTTTTAACAATTTTTATAAATAAATTCACGTTTTGACCATTTTTCCAAGAATAGGCTCCATTTTTTTACGAAATCAACTAAAAATGTATTTCGAACGACTCTTCGCTATGATACTTTGTCAACGGATGAGAAAAGTTAATTATTTAAACAATTTTTATTAACAAATGTACATTTTGGTCATTTTTGCAGTAATAGCCTCATTTTTCCGTGGAGTGAGCTAAAGATGTCTTACCAATGACTCCTTGTTGCCTTGTTTGTTCAATTAACAAGAACTTTATTATTTATACAATATTTATGTAGAAATGCACAGTTTTACCATTTTTCCATGAAAAGTATTAATTTTCTTGGCGGAATCAACAATAAGTGTCTTGCCAATTATTCCTTCTTGTCACATTTCCTCGATTAGGAACAAGCGTGGATTGTTTAAACAATATTTATAAACCAATTCACAGTTCAACCATTTTCCAATGATACATTTTTTGCGAAGTTGTTGTCAACATACGATTCTGAATAATAAATAATAAAACTGAATTTGTTTATAAATATTGTTTCAACAATTAACACTTTTTCCTAATTAAGAAAATGTGAAAAGAAGGAATACAGTCGAAGCTATCAGTAAGACGGCTACGAATAAGGCCGCTTCCCCTCATCCTTGCTCGACCTCGCCGAGACGCTTCTCTCACTCTCACGCTGACTTCGAAATTCGAGTCAGCCGCTACCAATAGTGCCGCCGTAGAAAAGGCAATTTTTATGGTTTCAGGAGAGTTTTTCTTATATTATCCAAATATATCGAATATTAATTGAGCTGCCGGGGCTTCCGTTTTCGGTACCGATCGCGGGAGAACTGTTTTGTGGCAAGTGTTGGTTTTTTTGGCTTTGGTGAAGGGAATCAGCGTGTGTGGAAGCAGAAAGGGCATTGAGTGCGGAGATCAGGTGTGAAGGAAGAAGGGTGAGTGTAGGCAAGGGTGTAAAGGTTCAAAGTGAGGTGTGAGAAAAGGAAATTGGAGCGTACGAAAGTTTTGAGGTTAGGAGTGAAAAATTGTTGTCGGGCAAGGGGGGTAAGAGGTAAGCAGGTGAAGAGAGGGTAGCGTCGTGGAACAGAGGGTAAGGTTGGAAACTGGGATGCCGACGGTAAGAAGTCCGCAAACGGGCGCCAGAGGTCAGGCGGGAGATGAGGCAATTGCTGACGAGGTTGCGAGCTCGGTTAGTGGGGTGAAGGGGGAAGATGACAGTAGCGGTAGTGGTCAAGAGACGTTTAAGACGCCGACTAGGGTGGGGACGGCAGAGGGAAGGGATTCAGGTACGGGCCATAAAGGCGGGAGGCCCTCTAACCTACAACGCCTGAACAAGCTAGGCAGCGCGGGCTCGAATCGGAGTTTAGACGAATGGCGAAAAAAAGGAAACGTGACCAGTAGTGAGGGGGAAGACAACAGAAAAAGAGAGGAAGGGGACGATGAGTTAGAAACGGATAAGGAAAGCAAGAAAGGCAGGAATAAACTCACTAAACGGAAAACACCAGATAGAGATAGGGGGGACGGAGGGATGTTTGAAAAATTAGAGGCTCTTATAAAAGGGTTTAGAGAGGAAACAAGGAAAAGTTTGGAAGATATGAATAGGCAGGAAAATGTTGTAAGGGGGGAAGTAAGAAAAGTAAGAAAAAAGTGGGAGGAGTAGGATAAACTCTGGAAAGAGGAGAAGGATAAGGTATGGCGTAAGCTAGAGAGCATAGAGAATAGACAGAAGGAGGATGACGAAAGGAGAAATATTGAGATAAAACAGCTGGAAGAACGGGTGAACAACTTAGAATTGAGGAATGAGCATATGGGGAAAGAAAAAGAGGGTGCGGAAATAGACATAGGGAATAATAAGAACGTGCAAAATGAGAATGAAAGATTGAAGAAGAGACTAAGTGACATTGAAAGGAGATTGGAAGGTAAAGAAAGGGCAAAGAGAAAAAATAACATAGTAACTAAGGGATTGCCAATGGAAAGTGAAACAGGGGAGGTGGAAATCATAAATCTTCTGAGAGATATTGGAGTGAAGGTAAGGGTAGAAGGAGTTAAGAGAATAGGAGGGACGAAGGAAGGAAAGGAAGGAATGTTTGTAGTAAAAGTAGGGAGTGAGGAGGAAAAAAAGAAAATTATGGAGAACAAAAAATTATTGAAAGGAAGAAGGGAAAGAATTGAAGAGGATCTGACATGGAGGGAGAGGAAAAGGAGATGGCAAATAGACCAGAGGGCAAGGATAGAGAGGAAAAAGGGGCACATGGTATGGATAGGGAGAGACAGATTATGGATAAATGGGGAGGAATGGTTCTGGAACGAGGAATCAGAAGAAATAAGGAAGAAGGGAAAAACAGTTGAGAAAGGTAGAGAAAAGGAAGACACAAAAGGTGTTAGCGAGAAAACGGAGGGGTTTCCAAAAAGCAAGGCGGAAGAAAAGTAAGGAGGATAGAAGAGGGAAGGGATGGGAAAAACGTAAAAATAGCTTTCTGGAATGTGTCAGGCTTGAAGAACAAGAATGAAGGTTTTTGGCGGGAGTTAGAAAAATGGGATGTGATTATGATGAGTGAAACATGGGCAGATGAGAAGGATTGGAAGGGGATGAAAAGGATACCTAAAGAGTATGTGTGGACAATGCAAGAATCGAGAAAGGAACACGTTAAAGGTAGAGGGATGGGCGGCATGGTCTCAGGGGTGAGAAAAGAACTGGCAGTAAAAGGGAGAAAAGATGAGGATAGAGAGGAAAAGGATAGAACAATGGTAAGAAGGATTGTAATTGGAAAAGTCAAAATAGCGGTGGTTTGTGTATATAGAAGAAGAGGGGAAGAGGAAGGTTGGAGAGAAATAAGGAGGTGGATGGAGGAAAAGAAGGAAGAGTTGGTTTTGATAGGAGGTGACTTGAATGCTTGGACTGGCGAGCAAGGGGGAGGGACTTGGGATGAAGAAGAGGAGGCCTATATAAGGAGCTCCAAATATAGGGAGATAGACAGGGAAGGGAGGAGGTTACTAGAAGTAATAGGAGAAACAGGATGGTGCATATGTAATGGCAATATGAAAGGAGATGAGGAGGGAGAGATCACATTTGTAGGTAAGGGAGAGACGGTAATAGACTACATCCTGGCGGAAGAAAGAATGAGGAATATGATATGCAGTATGAAGGTGGGGAATAAGATAGGGTCCGAGCACTTCCCAGTTATAGCGACACTGAAAGGTGGCGTCCACAAGCACGGCAGAGGGAGAAAGGATAGAGGGGGGGAAAGGAACGCGAAAATGGGAGACTGGGGGTAGATAAATTAAAAGTGTTTGAACAAAAAATGGAAAAGGAGAACGTTAGATATGAGAAGGAGGAGGAAGTAGACTTGTTGATTGAAAGGTTGAAAGGTTCGATTGAGAAGGTAAGGGATGAGATAGGTGCGAAAGAAGGAAGAGAAGAGTCTGTAAGAAAATGGAGGAAAGGAGAAATAGAGAAGCCGGAGTACAACAGGAGGAAAAGAGAACATGAGAGGATGCTGGAAGGGAAAAAGCAAAAGGGAAAGGAGAAATACAAGGAAGAAGTAGAAAAAGCAATCAAAGAAGGTAGGGTTTGGGATGTGATAAATAGGGAAAGAGGAGGAAGGAGGGGCGTGAATGAAGAAATAGAAATGGATGAAGGGACGGATTATTTTAAGGGTCTGCTAGGGGGAGAACAAAATAGGATCGAAGGGAAAAATAGAAAGACAGTCCAGGGAGAAAGAGAGGAAGTGAACGAAATAACAAGAGAAGAAGTGAATGAGGCGATAGATATACTAGAAAGAAGCAAGGCTGCAGGAGAGGATGGTATGGAGAACGAAGCGATAAAGTATGGAGGAGAAGGGATTAGGGAAGGGATGTGGAAGATCTGCAACAAGGTCTGGAAAGGAGAAGGGTGGCCGGAGGAGTGGAGGACAGGGCTGGTGGTACCGCTTGTCAAGAAAGGGGATGGTAAGAAGGTAGAAGAGTACAGAGGGATCACACTCATGCCAGTGGGTTATAAAATATATGCGGAAATTCTAAGAAAAAGGTTGGAGAGTCAGATAGAAGAGAAACAAAGTATCCCACACAATCAGACGGGATTTTGAAAAGGGATGGGAACAATAGATAACATTTACGTACTCAACTACTTGGTTAACAGAAACTTAGGGAGAAAAAAAGGGAAATTAGTAGCCTTGTTCGTAGATTTTTAAGCAGCTTTTGACTCAGTGAATAGAAAAGTTCTATGGCAGGCAATGAAAGAGAAGGGAATAGAGGAAGGGTTAGTGAAGAGGATAAAGGAAATTTTTACTGAAACCAGGATTAGGGTGAAGATAGGGGGGGAAAAGGGGGAGGTTTTCTGGACAGAAAGAGGTCTTAGGCAAGGGTGCCCGTTGAGTCCGCTGCTCTTTAATATGCTGCTGGCAGACTTAGAGGAGAAGCTAAAGGAGAAAGGGAAAGGGGGACGATTCTGGGTAACAGCAAACTATACTCTCTAGTATACGCGGACGACGTAGTTCTATTAGCAGACGATGAGAAGGGGATGAACCTAATGATAAAAATTTTCGAAGAATATGTACGAGCAAAAGAACTGACGGTGAACGTAGGGAAGACCAAGGTGATGTGCTTCAGAAAGAGAAAGACCAAAATTGGTTACGGTTGGAAGATAAACGGACAAACAGTGAAAAGTGTGGAGGAGTTCTGTTACTTAGGTTTCTGGTTTGAAGCAGGAGGGGGAAACGAGGTGCAGGTGAGGAAGAGAATCGAATGTGCGAGCAAAGTAATGGGCCAAGTATGGGGTATAGGAAAGAGAAGGTTCAAGGACGACTGGAGAATGAGGGTCTGGTTGTTTGATGCGTTGGTATGGGCGGTATTGATGTTATGGGGTAGAAGTCTGGGGATGGAAAGAACATAGGAAAGTGGAAAGCATGCATGAGAGATTTCTGAGATGGGTAATGGGGGTTAGTTGGAGTTGCCCAGGATACATGTTGAGGGAAGAACTAGGAAGGGAGAAAATGGTAACGAGACAAATGAAGAGAGCCTGGAGGTTTGAAGAGAAACTGAAAAGGGGAGAGGGGGGCAGAATAGCACAAATATGCTTGGACGAAGTTCGGAACAAGGAGACGAGAGGAAATTTGGGAAACTCGAAATGGGAGGAAGAAAGGACAAAAATGAGGAAGGTTTGTGAAATGCAGGAAGGGGTTCTGGATTGGCAGAACATAGAATTAGAGCTATTAGTAAGACAAGGAGAAGAGAGATAGAGAAAGATTATGGATTCGAAGTACAATAGATGGTATATGATGGTCAAAGGGTTGACGGAACCAGAATATTTGCAAAAGATGAAAAAGGAAGACAAATGGAATAGGGTGGTACAGTTTAGAATGGGGGAAGGAGTGAGAGCTTGTAGATATTGGATGGATGAACAGGATAATTTGTGCAGAGTATGTGGATACGAGGTGGAGTCATGGGCACATGTGCTAGAGAGGTGTACAGGAGAGGAAGATGGACAGTTGAGTGTGGATGAGTGTGTGAGATGGATCTTGGATGGTAATGGACAGGGAGTGATGTGGATGAAAAAGCTGGAAGAAATAAGAGAAAGCAAGGGAACAGGGAAGAGCCAAACGGGTAATCCTCTGTAAAGGAAAGTAACTAGAAAAATGGTAAATTTTAAATCGTTGAAAATGCATTTGATGGTAAGAGAAAACTGAAGCCCTGGAAGGTCGCTAATGCTTAGATTTGTAGAAATTTAAGAAGAATAGTATTAATATGACTGTTATCATGTAAGGCGAAGAATTAGAATATAAGCAGCGAATAAGTTAGACTAAGGATGAAATGTAAATATATGTACAGGGAGCGGAGGCCCTCAAACCCGTAAAAGGGAGAGATTAAATATACATTCAATTGAGCTGCCGGATCGAATAAGTGCACATAAAATTATTTCGCCGGGAGTAGGAAGGCCCCTGGAGGCTTTCTGGAACATTTTCGACTTTTTATTTTTAAAGACTATATCTAGATGTAAAATTTCATTGCGCATCTTTTGTTCAGCAGGCAAAAAGTTGTAGCTGTTTTAGTTTTCTAATTGAAGTAAAAAAACTGACGTTTTGGAAAAATCGATTTTAATTCGGTTTTCACTTCAACTCGTGCTCAGTCAGTCATTTCTTAGAATTTTTCAATAAAATATTCCAGGGAATTTAGTTCGAAATGTATTTTGAGTGATACAACGAAAGGAATTCAACAATTTATTAAAAGAAAATTGTTAATAATTTTTTTATGATGCTTGGCGCACATTGGACTTCTCTAACTTCCAGCGTTTCGTTTATCGAGCAAATTTTCAGTAACAAAAAGCTTTAAGCGAGAAAATTGTTAAAAACAGTGCAAAGAAGTTTTCGGGAAAATTTTAGCCCAATCGAACTGATATTTAAGAAATTATTAATGTCTCAAGTCGCTCACGGCTATGCGACTCGCGCGCGAACTGTAGCGAGAGTCTCAGATCCGATTTTTGGTACAGTTCACCTGCGCCAAGAATAAAAACTATTCAAGAAACTTGGTAATATCAAAGTATTATGAATGAATGAATGAATAAATTTGCATAATGTAAAATAATGTATTCATTTCATATTGGTTCTACTTTTGAGACGAACTGTGCAAAAGTAAAACAAAACATAAATATCTAATAGTTGAGATTCACCGGATTCCTAATTCCGCGAATTTTTCAATGCTTCAAATTCGTGGAATTAAAAAAAGTGAAAGATCGAGAATGTGCACTTGTTTTTGGTTCGTATTGTAATAATAATAATCTAAACAAATTTAAAAAATTGGAATCAGTGAAATTTCATAGAAAATCAGTGACAATCAGTAAGTGAACGATTTTTAACTATTTCATCAGCGAAATTTCCGTTTTTTCTTTCAGCGTGGAAAATATATATCTGTTTGAAGTAAAGTTCAGAATGAAGAAGTTTTTGAGTCAGTTAAACTCTGCTGTAATCGTTTGTTTAATAAGAATTGAAAAAGCATACCAATTTTATAATGGTAAAAACTTTCATTTTCATTAATTTCAGTTTTTTTTCTCTTAATTGCTTTCAGTACTTTAATAATCTCTTTAACTGAATGATATCTTGCTCTATCAAGATTTTCTGAAATAATTGTTTTCCTTATATTTTACTGTGATGTAGTACTCAATCAAACATATAACCGGTATTATTATTCCCTGTTGTATTAGGCCTTTTCATTTTCAAAACCGCGGTGAAATAGAGGTCTACACACGGGTCATGTATGGGTATGTGCAAATTGTTCTTTTACTAAGGTGGGTCAAAAATCTCGGCTTGGATTTAATCACAACCAGTGATAACCCGTGGCTGCATGCGACTTGATTGGAAGTACACGCATTCGCCTGGACATGGTCAGAATATGAGGAAAACAGCAGAAACTCATCTCCCGAGTTCAGGCAGCTTTTCTACAGTCGAGTTTAAAGGCAGAAATTCAATCCTGCCCATCGAATGCATACAGTTATACTCGGCGTCAAACCTCCCGCTCGACATTAGTTAAAACGCAGCGAATACACAGCCCGGTCGTATGTCGCAGATGGTCGTCAATCCGATTGCTATGCTCGCTCGAAATGGCTTGACATCTGGACTTTTCTCATGTCAAGATCATTTACTGTGTATTTTTATGAAAATTTGTACGCGCTGACATTTCAGAGGGTTTTTCCTAAATTTTATGAAAATGTTTAGAGTTGCACAATTATTTATTCTGTACCGTGAGAGGGTACCCATGCGAAAACATGTACACATAATAGTTTTTAAAGTGAAAGTTAATTTAATGATACTTTATTGAACTTCATTCCCAAATAAAATCATTACATGTAAATTAATTGGACGCGCGCGTATAAGGTTCTAGTAAAACTATAAACTGTCCACCAAAATGTGGGATAATTTTACAAAAACATCATAGAATCTTCATAAACAAATAATCATGCGATGTTTGTGCAATCATTTATATCAAATATTACCTCAAAATGATAAAATTTAAAAATTAGGATCACAAAGGGGTTGTTTTTCAACTGAAAAAAACAAATATTTTTGTTCAATCGAGAAGTAGTTATTTTTGAAAATTCGTTCAAACTTAAGTGGACATAACATAGGTCCACAAAAAAAGTGCCATGCGCGAGAGGTAAGAGTGTGATATCTTCATGGATTTTGGTACGCTGAATACGAATCTGACATTAGTTTTCCCCAGCACATCAGGGTTTTCCCCTAGATGCGAAAAATTTCCTAGAAAATCAGCTTTATCGGGTATGAAATAACCCTCGGTTTTGAAATTGCCTGGAAATAGGCCAGAGCATGAATCTTCATGCATTTAGTACGCTGAATTCGAATCTGACACTAGCCCCCCTCCCCCCATCAACACCGGGTTTTTCCTCAGTCGCGGAAATTTCCCTAGAAAATCAGCCTTCCTCTCCCCTGACCAAATGTTCAGGCGAACGCGTGTACATACCCATAAACAGTGAAGTCATCTGGCGGTATATGTACTCATACTAAAGAACTTAAATGATGCCTTAGCAAGCAGGATGATCCGTGTGTAGACCTAAGTTTCGCCGGGGTTTTAAAAATAAAAAGGCATAGTACAATAGGGAATAATAATACCGGCTATGTTTGATTGTGTTCTACATCACAGTAAAATATACGGAAAAAATATTGCAAGAGAAAAATTATTCCATAAAATCTTGATGAAGCAATATATCATTCAATTAAAGAGATTATTAAAGTACTGAAGCAATTAGCAGAAAGAAAAAAACTGAAATTAATGAAAATGGAAGTTTTTACCATTTTAAAATTTGAATGCTCTTTCACTTCTTATTAAATATATAGTGCATATATTTCATTATAAAAATGAATTTTTTTGAAATGTTCAAATGGTTTTGATTTTAACATTATAGTTAATATAGAAATGTTGTACTCATTATGAAAAAGGTTATAGCTGCATGTATGTTTTTATAAAAGCTAAGAAATAGCCAAGCTCTGAGTTTATTCATCAAAATTGTATTAATAATTGAGCATTATTGTAAATTTGCGAAGTATCGTATAGGAAAAAGTTATTGGAAATACATTCTTTGTTGATTCCGTAAACAAATTAAACCTATTTATTTAAAAATAGTTAAACTCGCAATTTTTTGAATAAAAATTGTTTGAATAATTAATAATGCTTTAGAATGTACAAAGTATCTCAGAAAAATGTCATCGGAGAGATATTCTTAGTTAATTCGGTAAAGCCCGGAAAAGCTGATTTTCTAGGGAATTTTCCGCGTCGGGGGGAAAACCCTGACGTGCCGTCGAAAAACTAAGGTCAGATTCGTTTTCAGCGCCCCAAAATACACATAGATACCAAACTCTGACCTCTCGCGCATGTAACTTTTTTTGTGGGCCTGTGTTATGTAAAATTATTTATGATCAAAAATTTTCCACAGGGATCGTATTTTGTACTTTTAGTTATTAACTGTTAGGGGCCATTACAAAAAGACGTGATACATTTTTCAGGAACTTCTGACCCCTCCGCGTGATACTTTTTCCATTGTTCTTAATATGGACAATACAACTTCGACAGACTCCCCCCCCCCCCCTCAACGTATCACGTATTTTGTGAATGACCCCTTATTTTTAAAAACAAAACACACCAAAAATAAGAAATGCCTAGAAGAATTTACTTACTCCGAATGTAAACGCCTATTGTTTATGCATATTTATTTAAAAGAATTGTGCATATTTGTATACAATGTTCGAGTACCTTTGACTTATTGCAATAAATTGAAGCATTATTTATATTTTTGAATCATTAAGTTCTACCATCTGGATCTTTAATTTACCTCCATTTGATTGATTATAAATTCAATTGTGTCGCTAAATCTTGATTATAGAAATGCGTCTATAATAATAGTCAGATTTTTCGACTGTTTTACTTTTCTCTGGTCAGGAGATTGGCCCTGAGTATGTACGTCGGTACCAATCCTCATAGAGTGAGGTAGCCGGAAAGTAAAGATTTCATTAACGACAAATTTAATTTAAACTCAAAGCGCGGATTGATTGTTCTTAATCATAAATTTCCTTTCCAATCTTTGCAAATTTTTGCCAATTTTTTGAAAGGGGAGAATTGCAGTTCTTAAATTTATTGCCCGTTTTGCTATAAGCTTTAATTTGTAGCTTTCAGCCTAACCGTACACGTCCTTTTGTTTTTAAACCACATAAGATCGCTTCATTTCGAGTACAATCTTTAGCCTAGCCAACCATTTTCTAGACTCTCTTTTACCTTCGACTGCCCAGGATTCGTTTTCAGATCGTCCGCGACAAATTAGGTTATTAATTTTTTATTTTCTCACAAGCCCTCTTTAATTCCAAATCGTATAGATTTCTGACATTCTGGGAGGATTTTTTTTTCCCCTCCTAGAGATCATAATTCTATATCTTGAAATTAGTAGATCTTTTTGACTTGCGTATTTTGTATTTTAGGATAGAGAATTTCTTTTTAGATTATCTCCCGAATGAAAACGGGTTGAAAATCCAACTCAGAATTCTTAGAATGCGAAAATGTACTCAAGTCAAAAATGTTGCTACCAGTACACATTTTTGAACCAAAATTGTTTTCCATTATTATTGAGCTTAATGGAGTACGTTCTTAATCTCCTGAATGAGAACAGGTTGAATAAGAGGTTTGTCCATTGCTCAGAATAATGGACACTTTTCAGTTGAAAAACTGTCAAGCACTTCTCAGAAAAATGATCACTGATAATAAATGATTTTTTTGTAATCAACTGGATTTGCCTATTTCAATGATTCGACAATCTGATAATTTATTCAATTATCGTTGAGCTTGAAGGAATATGCTCTTAATCTCCCGAATGAAAACGGGTTGAATAAGAAGTTATCCTTTGCTCACAGTAATTGACATTTTTATTGAAAGACCGTCGAAGCACTTCTGAGACACCGAATCAATTTTAATAATCAATTGGATTTCTTTAATTTAATTGATCGGTAATTTTATCTACTCCCATGATCCTCGGCACTCAAAACTAAAAGGAAGAATTGAATTCCATTGCGACCTACAAAAAGATGTCGAATTTCTTTTACACGAGCATCAAACTCGAAAACGCGTCCTCGCCAAAGCTGTCACTCGTATGGGTTCTGGGCGACCAGTGATCCACCTGGATTCCTCTCTCTTCATTCACCGGTCCCGTTTGTCCCCTCTTCTCCATTAATGAATGCGCACGCAATTTGATTTTCCTTCGATTCGCACTGATTTCACGTAATCGCTACATACTTAATAAATAAATAAATATATATATATATATATATATGTATATATATATATATATATATATTCTGGGAAATCGGCGACTCTCAGAGTATACAGCCTTATCCTTACATGCGGGGCTCTACAAGGATGGACGAACCCTTTCCCTAGCTGCTCGTGGGAACAACAATGACAACACCAAACATAGTTGTAGTAAGTGCGGTTCAAAACAATCGAACGCGCAGGGCTCCCGACAATGGGTCGGACAACAATGCCGGCTACCCTACAGTTGGGGTAGCCAATCAAGACGGAGTCAATGCGATTGACCGGCGGAATCTTGTTACTTTTAAGTGGACGGATCAAATCAATGACGGCCTGCTGGAGTGCTACGATGCCAGTATGGTCCCTGAACGAGAAGGTTACATGGTACGACTGCATGCTCTGTGGTGCGAGAAACACCCAGAGCTCTCAGACTTTTCGCAACAACGTCTGCGAAACCATGCCGAGAACCTTAGGAAAAGGGGTTATATAAGCGGAGTGCCTACTCAACCGCATCCAGAACAAGCCGGCAACAGAGAAAGAGAGGCGACACTGAGACCAACCGCGAACAGGCATCCAATAGAGGAAGAAAGATGCTTCAGGACCCGGAGAAACATCAACATTCAGTTTTCTCCCAAGCCCAAAGATCTGACTGAAATGGATGATGAACTTCGTGGAGATTTTTCCGAAGAATCCGACCTCTGGACTATCAGTTGTGGTGTGTACAATGCAGCGAGAACTTTGGCAGATGCAAGCCGTAAAACAAAACCAACGGTTGATCATAAGACCGAAAGAAGAATGCATCAACTCAGCACAAAGATAGGCTGGGCTAGACAGTACGCGTCCCGCATTCAGTGTGTGATTGACTACATAACATCTGGCAGGAATTTCACTGCCAAGGTTCGACGGTTCGCGCGCGAACTGCGGATCCGTCATCACACAATCAACAAATCAAAGCTAATGACCATCAGACAGCATATTGTTGACAGAATACGAATACTATCTAACGCTAGGAGAAGTCTAGAGCGGAGAGAGAGGTGGTTCCGAGAAAATCAACAATTTTCATCTGATCCATCTAAACTCTTCCAAGACCCTCCAATTACTGTCGACCATCCGCCCAAACTAGAGGAGGTCGGAGCATTTTGGAGAGAAGTCTATGAGGTCCAGCATCCACTTCAAGAAGACTCAAAGAACATAAATAGCTTCAAGGAGTTGTGCAATGCCCTCATAACACCTGAGGAAGAATGCCCACCTATCACTACCGAGGAGGTTAAAAACGTATTAAGAGGCATGAAGAACTTTCCCGCTCCGGGACCAGATGGTATCAAGACATTCTGGTGGAAGAAGTTTCCTTCAACCCACCAGCATCTGACCCGAATTTTCACCTCATATCTAAAGTCGGAAGAGCCTATTCCGGAGTGGTTGGTGGAAGGGCGCACAGTGCTCCTGCCTAAGACGGGCAACTTAGCTGACCCTAAGAATCACAGGCCAATAACTTGTCTGAACACACTGTATAAGATCTTCACAGACATCCTAAATGATAGGATTCTTCGGACAATTGAACCTGTGTGGCGAGAGATGTATGAACAACGTGGCTCGAAGAAAGGCGTAGCAGGATCTCGGGAGAACCTGCTCATCGATAGATGAGTCTGTAAAGATGCAGCATCCTATCAACGATCTCTATCGATGGCCTGGATACATTACCGAAAAGCTTTTGATTCAACCTCCCATAGACTTATCATCTGT
>CAKNXH010054535.1:0-11947 GCA_932178445.1 Andricus quercusramuli
CAAATTTTAATATTGTCATTAGAATTACATAGAAACTATAGTACCTTATGTTATAAATCGTTGATACGTCATTGCTAATTTCTATCCTTGTTAAGAATTCTCTTCCTCTCTTACTATCTTTCTCAATTTTTCTCCTTGCAAAAATGGAGCAAAAAAGTTATGGAGTCTTTGACTCTTCAACTAAGTCAATTACATTATTAAAATGTGTTTTTAACCGTATAAATTCAGTATTTATTTGAAAAAACTTAAAATTTTATTAAAATTTAAACAAAATTTTCTACAAAAAATGAAGCTCCAAAAGGTAAATTTCTCAATTATAATTTCTAACCTAAAAAAGAACGTTTATTTTATTCAAATGATAATTTTTAAAAAACTAATTATTTTTAATATTTATAGAGATGTGCGGAGGAAGAGGATTTTATAATAATTGACGAAAAAAATTTGACGAACTCCGAAATTTAATTCTAAGTCCTGAAGAGGAAAACGACAAAGTTTTCGAAACGTTGGCATGAAATAAAGGATTTACAACATCAAAAATCTACTTTTGGTCTGAAGTATGTCAGTTCCTTTTACCATCTACATGTATTAATTTTAAAAAAAATATAATTATGAAGGTTAATACCTAAGCAGAAAACGTTTTTGTGATGTAGCTTCGAGGGCAAATGAAAAAAAATGTAACCTTGAAGCTATTTTACGTAAAATTCAAAATGTGTTTTATATTCATGAATTTAGCTCGTACAATTCTCAAACTGGAGTAGCTACCGGATGCAACCTGATCCGTAACAATAAATCAAATTCATATAGATGAAAACAGGATGTCACATCAAATTTCACATACATACACACTTGCATATTTGCGCCTTAAATATGACTGTTTTATCTATAAGAAAGGAATAGATCATTCTTGAACCTGTTTACATCAATTAGGTTCTGACAATTAAACAATATTCTGTGACGACATCATGAACTTCGAGAATTTTCCAGAAGCTCCAGGATCCCTGGAGAATGTTCTAGAAGCTAAGAACACGGCGTCCATGCCAGCCTCACACGGATACACACACACACTCACCGATACTCACTAATACTAATTGGACCAGAACGCTCCTTGCTTGAAGCTATTTTACGTAAAATTCAAATGCGTTTTATATTCATGAATTCGGTTCGTACAATTCTCAAAAACTGGAGTAGCTACCGGATTCAACCTGATCCGTGAGAATAAATCAAATTCATATAGACGAAAACAGGATGTCACATCAAATTTCACATACGTACACACTTGCATATTTGCGCCTTAAATATGACTCTTTTATCTATAAGGAAGCAATAGATCATTCTTGAACCTGTTTACATCAATTCGGCTCTGACAATTGCGAAATATTCTGTGACGTCATCATGAACTTCGAGAATTTTCCAGAAGCTCCAGGATCCCTCGAGAATGTTCTAGAAGCTAAGCAACACGGCATCCATGCCAGCCTCACACGGATACACACCGACACACGCACACTGATACTCACTAATACTAATTGATCCAGAACTCCCCCTGTATATCTACTTGCGTCGGTGATATCCCCATTATCACAGTTTTCAACACTATCAACACTGGTATAAAGTCGTTCTGTATTTTTGTCTAATAGCTCAACTACTCTGGAATTGATTTCCTCGACATCAACATTTCGTGCTGACAATATAGCTATCTTTGATATATCTCCAGATCTTCGTTCTTGTATAATCCTATTGAACTGCCATCTCCAACGGACAATAAATACCTAGCAAATTCTTGTTGCCCAGGCAGAGTACGCATATTCTCTGTCAATGACAATAAGAAAACAATTTTCCAAAGTGAACTGAATTTAATTCATAACTTTACCAACTAACTGTGAGTTGCATGAGTTTTTACAGGCAGTAATTGTCTAAAATCTCCTCCTAGAATCATAATTTTCCCACCAAATGGCAAATCAACATTTATAAAATCTCGTAGTGTACGATCTGTCAATTCCAAAGCATACCTAGAGGCCATTGGAGCTTCATCCCAAATAAAGACATCAACTTGTCGCAAGTATTGTGCATCTTTAGATTGGCTTTTTATACGTGAAACAGAATCGGAGAACAGAGGAATTGGCATACCGAAAGTCTTATGTACAGTTTTTCTATGAGGAAGTAATATCGCAGCAATATCTGTGAATGCCGTTGAATAGTTTGATTTTCGTTAAAAAGAAACAACGAATCTCCTAGAAAACAGTAGAATTTCTACTAAATTGTTTGAATTTTCTACCCGAAAATATGAAATTTCAAGAAATGTTCATTTTCAGCCTAACAGATAAATTTTCAGTTAAAAAAATTGATTTTCATCTCCAGAAAAGTAAATTAAAAAAAAAAAGCTGTTCAATTTTCAACCAAGGAGCTGCATTTTCAATCAAAGTGAAATATTATCTTTGTATTTTTTTTAAACTTGTTAATCATATTTGAATTTTGAAAGGTTTCATTGATTTCATTTTTTTTTTTCATGCAAGCTGTTACTATAATCGTACATTTCATTATTGAAAAGTGCAATTAATGTATTCCATAAATTATGTGACATATATTTATAAACCTGCCGGACGCAAGCCGAGGGCACCGATAGAGGAGGTGAGCCAAGCTTTTGAAATCGGCGCCACAGTCACGCGCAAGCGCGCAATCAGGAAGGAAAGTTGCAGGCGTATCCCTAGACGCTTGTTTAAACGACACGTGCGTAGAGTTCTTAAATGCCCAAGAATTTATGTTGAGCAAATGCTCCCGAGAATATGCTCAGCATTCACGCTCAAACAGAGCATTTATACAGCATTTAAGAAAATTTAAAGCATTTATTGCTTAAACAAATATATATCATAATTAATACATATATTTTTACAAAAACATTCTAGAGTGAAATGAATATATACTTTTTTTAAATTACAGAGTTGCTACTGGTCAGGTAATTCCAGAAAGTCAAAGAATGTCAGGAAAAACCTGACAGATTTACGGAATTTTCGATAAATTGAAGTTGAAATTAGTTTTATTATTATGGTTAAAAATCGCCACTATTTGGTTGAAAATTAATCTGTTTTGGTTGAGGATTCAAACCATTTTGTAGAAAATCCATGTTTTTCGTTTGAATTCAACTATTTTTGGTATAAAATCAAAATCCTTTTTGTGGTTGAAATATAATATATCACGTTTTTCGTTGAGAATTAATCTTTTTTGGTAAAAAATTCAACTACTTAGTTGGAAGTGGAACTACTTTGTTAAAAATTTATTTGTTCGGTTGATGATTCATCATTCTAGTTAAAATCTCCCTCTTTTGTTGAAAATTTAATTCTTTTGTTGACAATAATGTTTCCTAGATGATAATTAATTATTTTAACTAAAAATTTAACTCGTACATGTTTGGTTTAAAATTTATCTTCTTAAGTTGAAGATTCAAATTTTTGGTTTAAAATTCCTGTATTTTGTTGAAAATTCAAATTTTGTGGGAGAATATTTCATTTTTTTGGTGACTAATTCATCTTTTTGGTAGGAAATTCCTTAAAAAATTAAAATATTTGTTTGAAAATTCATGTACTTTGATAAAAAATTAATCTATTTTGTAAGAAAATTCATATTATCGGTTGAAAATTGATCGTTTTGATTGGAAATTTGTTTTTTTCTTATTTAGAATTAAATTTTGAAGCTGGAAATATAACTGTTCCATTTTTTGTCGATAATTTATCTTTTTTGATAAAATTTCACAGTTTTGTTGACAATTCGTTCGTTGTTTGTTTGAAAATTTATTTTAGGAACTGAAAATTATCCTACTTTATTTTTGTTGGAAAATTTATCTATTTACTTTGAAATTGATGTATTTGGTTAAAAATTAAATTATTTTAAATTCAAGATTCATCATTTTAGTTGAAAATTCACTTTAACTATTCCATTTTTTGTGGCAAATTTACATTTTATGATAGAAATGTAATCTTTTTCGTTAAAAAATTATCTGTTCAGTAGAAAATTTAATGAATCTATTTTTTAAAGAATTAATTTCTTTGGCTAAAAAGAAAACTATTTGGTTGAAAATTCTTTTTTAATTGTTGATAGAGAAAATTCATGTTTTGGGTTGAAAAATCCACTATTTGGTCGAAAATTCATATTTTCGGTTGGAAATTCATTATTGTGATTGAAAATTAATTTCTTCGGTTGAAAATTTGTTTCTTTTCGGATGAAAATTAATTTTTTTAACAGAAGATATAACTATTCCATTTTCGCTTGAAAATTTATATTTTTAGTTGAAAATTAATTAATTTCGCTGAAAACTCGTTTTTTCTAAATATACTTCTGTAACTGAAAATGGAAATATTATATTTTTGGTTTGCAAATTTATCTTTTTTAGTTTAAAATTGAATTATGTCGTTAAAAAATCATTTTTTTTTGTTATAAAAAAAACATATTTTTTTCTTAGTTGAAAATTATACAATTTTGTTTTAAATTTACTTTAATTTTATTGAAGATTAATTTTTTCGGTGAAAATTGAACTATTTTTTGAAAATCAATGTACTTGGTTCAAAATTAAATTTTTTAAATTGAAGATTCATGATTTTAGTTGAAAAATCACTTGAATTATTCTATTTTTTGTTAAGAATTCATTTCTTTCATTGGAAAAAAACTATTTAGTTGAAAATTCGTTTTTTTGTTGATAGAAAATTCATCTTTTAGATTGAAAAGTCTACTATTTGGTCAAAATTTAATATTTTTGTTTAAAAATTCATCATTGTGATTAAAAATTAATTTTTTTGATTGAAAGTTCATTTCTTTTCAGTTGAAAATTAATTTTTTTTCAACTGAAGATATAAAGATTCCATTTTCGTTTGAAAATTTATATTTTCAGTTGAAAATTAATTAATTTTTCTGAAAACTCGTTTTTTAAAAATATTTTTCTCTAACTGCAATACCACGCTGAAAACACCAGTTCCCGTAACATCACTGAAGTTAAGCAGCGTTGGGCGCGGTTAGTACTTGGATGGGTGACCGTTCAGGGAATACTGCGTGGTGTTGGCCCGTCGTGGGTGTGGTGGACCCACACTGGTAGTATTTATCCACCTAGAAACACTACCCGAATCGGGTAGTGAGGCAATGAACTTTCGAGTTCGAAATGCTAATCAATTTTTTTTTATATTCAACTGCAAATTTTAAATATTATATGTTTGGTTTGTAAATTTATCTTTTTTAGTTTCAGATTGAATTATTTTGTTGAGAATTCATTTTTTTGATTGAAAATTGATTGTCCCAACTAAAAATTTAATTGTTACGTTTTTTGTTGAAAAACAATTTGTTTCAATGAAAAAAAAATATATCTTGTTGAAATTTTTTTTTCTGTTGAACATTTATTTTTCTGACATTTCAACTGTTCTAATTTTGGTTGAAAATTGATTTTTTTCTAGATGAAAATTCGTGTGATTTGTTTAAAATGAATCTTTTTGATAGAAAATTAATGTTTTGAGTTGAATTTAAAGCGATGCATCTTCCCGCGAAATTTAAACAATGTAATTATTATTAATGAAAGTAGAAAATACGATTGTTTAAATCCTAATTCAAAATGCTCAAAAATGATCATTAAATTCTAAAAGCACTTAAAGGTCGAGCATATTCTCGAGCATATTCTCATGCTCGTGAGAATTTCTCCGAGCACTTAAACTCTTTAGAACATTGCACGTGCGCGTGCTTCTCAACTGTTGCTTTATCCACTGCAGTGTTCCCAATTCGTGCCCCTTACTCAACTGCGCATGCATCGCCGCGCGAAAAATATCGATTGTCGAAATCGATACTTGAGCAACGAATCAGAAGTGCGGGGGAATAGGCGTTACGATATTTCGACTTCGACTCAATCACCTTTTTAGAATAGGATAATATCTTTGGTTGGCAATACATGCGCGCGCATTGCGTCAGTCCATGCTACGCATCGACATATAGAAATGGACCGATAACCCTGTGGGAAGCACTGAAATTGGCTTTAGAGAGAGAGAGAGCATTTGAGGGGTGAAACTGTCTCTTTCTATTCCAGGACTGTGTCAAGTGAAACGGATGCCCCTTTCTCTAGGCAAATTTATTGCAGAACACCAGGCCTCCATTCTTTTCTCATCTTTTAATGAGAATCTAACGATAAAATAATATTGAAATGCAATTAAAAATATTTCTATAATATAAAAAACAAAAATTTGTGTGACATGGGTACAATATTTTCATATTTCGAGGTTCAGTTTTTGTTGATACATTTTTTATTTTACTATTGAATAACTTTACTTACGTATGAAAGCATATACTTGAATAAACATCTCTGTAACGCCCACAAACTGCACAGGCTACCAACATTTTAAATATTTATACACATTGACTTATAATTTAAAAAACTGTGACAGGCAAATTATAAACAAAACACATAGTGGGGCATTCGCGATACAAAGCACGGTCCTGTGCTTTGTCAGGGCCCTTTCACACGATTACAGATCCGCAAGTTGCGGACTTGCGCAAGTCATGAGTTGTGAAAATAGAGATTTTTCCGTTAGCCAGTAGCTTCATGCACCTGGGTGTTACAAGAGAAAATTGCACAACGGAGCTACTCGTCCCAATTTTGAGCATTTCCAAACTGTCTCAGATATTCTACAAGGGTCTGATGGCTTCTTTCCAGAGAGCCCAACTATTGTGGATGATAAGCTGTGGATTGGATTTTTTCAGTATTGAAAATTTTACAGAAGGTTTGTATAACTCTGCTAGTAAAGTTTTTGCCTTGATCAGTATGAATTACTTTCGGACACCCATATCGTGAGATAAATTGTTTAGCAATTGCATGCGCAATAGCAACAGAATCGATTTTTGCTAATGGAATTGCATCAGCTTATTTTGAAAAATTACACTGAATAGTCACAATATGGTTATGACCTCGCGGAGTTGTGGGAAGAGGTCCTACCATATCTATTTGAATCTTATCGAATGGTTCTTTGGGCGTATCCGTGATGATCATAGGTTGGTGAGTTCGAGTTCTGATTAATTTGTTACGCTGAAAGTTTTTACAAAACTTAACAAACTTTTGAATGTCAGTTTTCAGCATATTTTCTGCCTTTCTTCAAGAGATGGAAATTTGATTTCCCCTGAGCAGACCTTTATTACCAAGCCGGTTCCGAGAAATTGCTGTCAAAATACTTTTTTCATTGAAGACCAAGATATTTCATCTAAATTGTTTCCCGTTTTAGAAACTTTGATTGTCTGAACCTCAAGTGGTTCCATTGCTTTCCAAAAAGCCAGCAAAGCTCCAGAAATAACGTTAAGATAAGCCTTATCTTCAAATCGAGCCTTTACAATTACATGGAATATGTAACGATTGTTATGAGAAAACACAATTACCTCTCCGACCTTGAGAGTTTCATTTCGTAAACTTTGAACACGAACTAAGTTATTTTGCAATAAGTCTTTACTTATTTCTGATTCCAGATTTCCATCTGCGGAAATGAAATGAACTATGTGACCATTGCCCATCCCGGTAAGAAGATGCGAATTGAATATCATTAATGTGCGAACAAATATTGTGGAATTTCAAACGTTTTGAATACCTTATCAATTCCGTTTTTGAAATATACGTTTTAATTTCTTTTATTGTAATTAAATTGTGTCGCATTGCAATCCCGTTTGATGTGATGATTATTTCAGCGAACAAATGTATACATTTTAATTATAATTGGAAGATAAAAATTTTAATTAAGTTAATACTACTTGATACCGTAAGCCAAACTGGAATATTGAAGACAATTTAATTCTCTCCGGCGAGTGATAATTGGGAGCGAACCAATGCCATTGAATTACGTCAGCCGAGTGCGAAAATTGAAGTCAATTTTATACCATCTGGCACGTACAAATTGCGAACAAATGAATTTTATTCAATTCGATACAGAAAACTCGGAAGTTGAGACCAGTTTAATACCATCTGGCTAGTACAAATTGCGAACAGACGAATATTATTTAATTCGATACAAAAAACTCGGAAATTGAAGTAAATTTGATCACTTTCGTATGGTTGAAAATTGGAGAAACTTTAAATTTGATGTCAATTTAATACGTTCTGATGAGTGAATTTTAAAATTGTTTTTTTTTAGATTTATTAAAAATAATGTCAATAAAGTAAGATAAAATAGTCTAAAAAAATAATGCAATTAATGGGATACATATTCAATTTATTTAAATTAATTACTTACAATATTTCATATAAACATAAAATTTCTTCAATACTATTTATTAAAAATGACTGTGCTGTAATGTTGTTAGGCATTATGCAGACATACTGCTTTTGTTTAAAATCTAGACCCACTATCTTGGACTTGATTTCTGGTAGGGCAATGGGTGAAGTTCTACATTTTCAGTGACCTCCCAGATGTAGTGTACTTTCACGTCCCCAACAAAAAAGCAATTTTTTAAGAGAAAAATTAAATTATTTTAAGAGAAATTTAGATATTTTGGAAAAATTTCTAAAATGGTTAAGAGTTCAACAAAATTTAAAACATTTAAAACAAAATGTTAATTTTTAAAAAGTTTTGAATGAAATTTTAAAGCTTTTAAAGAATTTTCAAAGGTTTTAGGATAATACAAAAATTTTCTTGAGATTCCTGAGGAAATTATAATTTATTTTTCCAAAATAAGAAATTATTTTAATTTGTAAGTGATGTTATTAAATTTGGATACATAAATAACAGTTAGACACTCATTAATGTAGCAAAAAATTGAGTAAGTTTAAGAGATATTTAGAAGTTTTAACAAGATTCAAAATTAATTTTAAACTTTCAATGACCTAAATAGTTGGAAACAAAATGTAGATTCACCAGATTTTGAAAGAAAAATTGAGAAGCTTTTCAAGAAATGTGAAAAGTTTCATAACAAATTTTTCTTAAGATTCATACCAAAATTGTTTTTAATCAATTTGAAATTTGGAAAAATTTGAAATGATTTGATACAAAATATAGATTTTTGCAGATTTCGAACAACAAATTTTGAAGCTTTTTAAGAATTGTGGAAGGTTTCCTCAGGAAAACAAAATTTTCTTACTATTCCTAAGAAAATTAAGAATCATTTTTCATTTTGAAAAATTAATTTTAAGAGAATTTTTAACAAGATTTAAAAAGGTTTTCAAAATTTTCAGAAAAAAACATGGAAGATTTTAGGGCATTCTTGTTCTAATTTTGTAGGATTTTTTTAGATAAAAAGGGAATCATTTAAAAAACTATTTAAAAGTTTACGAAAATAAAATTTTGATTTTTTAAGGACTTTTGAATAATCTTAAGAGCATATTCAAAAATATTTGAAAACATACACAAGTTTTGATGTATAAATAACAAGTGAACAACCATTAGCTTGAAGTTAGTACTTAAATAAAAATAATTTTATTAATTTTTTAATACTTTTACAAAAAATTGAGAAGTTTTTCAAGAATTGTGAGAAGTTTCATAGAAAATTTATTTTAAAAAATGTTATGCATATATTTTAATGTTTCTCACTTAAAATTGTTCCAAATGATATAATTTTGAAAATTTACTAATTTATTGATTCATTCTCCAATTTAGAGCATTGAAAATGATAGCGTGGATTTATATTTTTTGAGCTTTTTGTGCTTTCATTTGCAGTTCAGTTTTTATTACTTCAATTGAAAAAAAAACTTAGCTTCAAGATTTCGAATTTTTTAATTTCTTTGACATAAAAATTATTGCGAGCCGGGTAATAACCGATAATTTTTTCTTTGATCAAAACAGCCACCTGTTCCTTGTTCGAATTTCCCGCCATTAAGTAATCGATATTCGATCGTGAACTTTACCGAATGTTTCCGAAACAACCCGAACTGAACAACTTTTCAACTACTGACAAGAAGTGCACTTCAAGCTGTACTAGGCTTTATCAGCAAGCTATTAATTCCAGTAATTGTGAAATTTATAAAAGGATTAGATGTGTAATACAAATTTAATTGCATACATTGAGTGCTTATAGTTTAGTGGAATATTTTCCCTAGTGCAAATTATCTTTTTCGACATCAGGAAAGGTCAATATACAAGTACAAGTCAATATATTAGACCAACTTTTTTGCGAACATAACCTATTAAGTTTGTTATACTTTCTACGTGCTTTCTGCCGCTCTTTGCCGATTTCGTTTCGATACGCCTATATTCTTGTTTATAGTGTATTAAGCTAATGAATAATGAGAATAAAAATTACTTGACTTCTTGTTTCTATGAAAACTCGAAATAATAGTTTTCTGTCGGCAATCTTAGAACAATCAAAGCTGGGCGTGAGGGACTGTTTTTGAAAAAATCTTTCCTTAGGTATTCTAAAGAGTCTTTCTGTTTTATTACTGTTAAAAATGAAATTTTGATCATAATTCATGTTGCTTTCACGATAATATATTTCTAAATTTTTTGCTTCGACACAGCCAAAGGCTAAACTTGGTTTAATTCACAAATTACGTTTTAAAAAATGCATAGAAAAATATTCTGACTGATTGAATTGAATTTTAATAAAATGCAGTCAAAAATCTATTTTTTTTTAAATTCCTAGGAGTGAAATATTTTTCAATTTTGATGACATTTTAAACCAAGTTAAACCTTTGACTGTATCGCAGGAAAAAAATCTTGAAATATCTCATTAAGTCACTGAAATTGATAATTTTCTACATTAGTGTAGAAAATTATCTTAAAATTTAGTCAAAAAACATGAAAATTTTTTTGTTATTTTTGGATACGTTGATATTTTTCGGAAACATTAAAACTTGAATTTTTTTTTTCAAATAACTTACAATGAAATTAACAGATTGCCTTCAATTTATGCTTATTAGGCTCACAACTTTATCAGCTTCCGTGCAATAATTGGAAGAAAATTTACAGTTCAATATTATTAAAATTAAAACTAGAGTGCTTTTTTAATCTATTGAAGAACAGATGTATGGAAACTTTCGCACGGCAGTGTATATTATTACATTATTTATATAATCTTGTATGTGTAAACGCCCCTGTGTTCAAAATAAAAAGTTTGAAATACTTTACTTGAAAACGAAAATTGTTATTATTATTCTTCGCAATTTTCCACAAAAGTTTGTGATGTCTAATCCAGCGATTTATACATTTTGTACGCAAATTAATTCAAGTCAATTCCATTTGAATCATTCACTTTTTCGTTCACACTTTAATTCCGTTTTGTTCCATCGTAAGAAGTGCTTTCATTTTTATCACTTTCTTTTCGTGTTCACTTTTTCGTTCACACTTTAATTCCATTTTGTTCCGTCTCACAAGTGCTTTCATTTTTATCACTTTCATTTCGTGCTGCGGCGCTGTTCTGCATTCAAACGAGATTTTCAAAAACGACATTCATTTGGATAGAAACGTTTCTATTCAATTCAATCCACACCTTCTTACCGGGATAGTAAGCTTGTCCTTACTATTGATCACACAAACATCTGTAATTGCCAAAATCGTGCTGGTGCTGTTATGCCCAATGCTCTCGGACGCGAAATTCCTTGTACCTTGCAGTATTAGATCCGGGCTCCTACGTAGTTTTTCAACACAAGCCTCAAACAACCTTTAAACTGGACACAGGTTCGTGCATCGCTTAAGTTTATGAGTTAAAACCGGATTCATGCTCGGAATCTCGGGCCCTGTTTTCCAAAAACAGATGTCTTGTTTGCCTTCCTCGATCGACGGCTTCATCTTCCTGATCAGGAGGTACACCAGAGGGTTCCAGGCCGTGCACTGCCTCGGACACTCCAGCCAACCCCAAATCAGTAGACAGAATACCGCTAATTGAATTGTAATTAACCGGGTATATTATGCTTTTTTTTGTCACGCAGCTATTTAACTGGGTACATAACCCTTTTTCCGACACATAACCAATTATCCGGGTACACAACCCTTTCACAGGCACACAGCCATTTATCCGG
>CAKNXH010054535.1:11957-49207 GCA_932178445.1 Andricus quercusramuli
CCTTTCACAGGCACACAGCCATTTATCCGGGTACACAACCCTTTTACCGGCACACAGCCATATTTATCCGGGTACACAACCCTTTCACCGGCACACAGCCATATTTATCCGGGTACACAACCCTTTTACAGGCACACAGCCATTTGTTCTGGGTATACAACCCTTTTAAGAAAATCCTGTATACTACATCACACGTGTCAAAAGTTACTAGCTGATTTGACAAAGCGGCCGGCACCCTCCAGAAATTTCAAAATTCAAGAATTTGACAGAAAATCTTCCAGATTAGTGTCTTTTTATGCCAGACACAATTCCATCCACCATAAACAGAGGAAAATAAAACAAACTCGCGACCTCCGGAAATCGGAGCAGATTTTCAAACCATCTGTTCATCAGGACGAGAGTCATCACTAACATTATTTGAATTCTTTAAAAGTACATCCGAATGAAGGTTCATTTAAACTCCTTTTGCCTATCGACCCGACACATTATAATTTTGTTATTTTGTAGTTTGTTTCCGAATTGAATCCTTTTTTGAACATTGATTTTCTGATTCAAGATTAGCAGAACGGTCCTGCTCTTGATTTATTCTCATTTTGCAAAATTCAATCAAATGACTAGGAGACCTACAATAGTAGCATTTTCTCCTCTCTCTAACCCTTACATTCAATATTTTGTCATTCTTAGGACAGCCTAGCTGACGATGTCCATACTCCAGACACTTAAAGCACTGAATAGCATTTAAATAATGAGCCAAACTTTTGTCGTTGCAATCAGCAGTTTTTAAGTGAGCTACGTATCTTTTAGGCACTTCCCTTCTATCATCCCTTCTATAATCTCTTCTCCCTTTCTTCTCTGAAAAGAAGATGTAGTCGCTTCTTGTTTCTCATTGTGAACCAAACCCCAGCTTTTATTTTCCAGATCGGCTTCGGAAGCTAGTTCTATAGCTATGTCTAAAGTAGGAGGGGCTTTTTCGAGAATAAACGTCAGAGTATCTCTGTCTAAGCCGCGCATAAAATTACATACGGCATATTCCCGGTATTCTTTACAACGTTCTTCGCCTGTCTCACCAGGATTTTTATCCATCACTTTTATGACGATTTTATTTAAAATTTCAGTAACACGCGCCCCATAATCGATAACACTTTCGTCTTTTATTCTTTTTATCGCGGCTAATTCTTGTGACAATTGGCTTATGTCCGATTTTGGCAAGCATACTCTTTGAAGTATTTTTAACAATTCTTCCAACCCGAGACCCACTTTATCTTGTATATGTTTACGAGCTGCTCCCTTAATTCGTGTCTTAATTAACATCACGAGATAACTCATTTCGTGAGCATCTATGAAAGTTGCCGCAGTCCTACAGTGCTCAACAAAGATAATGACCGACAAGTTAGTTCCATCAAATTCAGGAATTATATCTCGAGCGATTTTTATTCCTTCACTTACTTTCAGTCGTTTATTAGAAATCTCATCAGTTTCTTTTGTTAACCCTCAACACTTACACCTCCGAAAAATGACATATTACTTATATGGGGTCAAATTGACCCCAGCTGACTTTGAAAGGTTATCATACTGATTGTATGCAAGTTTTCAAGTTGAAAACATTTACAGACGCTATTTATTATTATTATTATTATTCAATAATTTGTTTTTCGACCTAAGATCGATACAAATGAGTAACAATATAAGATACAAATATGAACAAAAAGTAAACATATGCGGACAGATTGAACAGCAGAATGGAATGAAGTGGATTACAAAAATTGTATAAAGGAGAAATTGTTTAAGAGTATCAAAAGAATCACGTCTCCAGAATGAATTTTCTAATCTGTAGAATCTGACGGACGTACAATGCGACTTTGCGCAGCTCGCGTGTACAATTAGAGTTTAAAAGACTCAGCCAATACTGACTATTGATTGACGTGGTTGCTGGCTGACCTAAGATTGATATTCTTGAGTCTGTGTAGGCAGGACAAACAGCTAGTAAATGAGAAAGATCCTCTGTTACAGAAAGGTTACATATGGGACAGAGTCTAGCAGGGTCGTAAGTAAATTTATAATCTCCAAAACGTATATAACCCCTGATAGAACCTAGAAGTCTGAGTTGAGTAATAATAGAAATTATGTAAAAAGGTAATCTAAGATGCAGATATGATTGAAAGTCCGGATAGAGTTTAAGATGTGGGAAGACTTGAAGACTACTTGAATGGAGGTATCTTTCATAGTCGGAACGCCACAGATATTCAGAAAAGTTATTTAGAAAACCATCCATGTTTTCAAAAAGAGACACTGAGTCCAAGTCAAGCCACATTTGCTCCGAATTACTTAGGATGAACATATTTTTGAGCTGGAGAACTCAGTTATACTTCGGATTGCCATCCGGTTTTAAGGACATTGCCTTCAATTTAAGAAAACATCTTTTAGGATACCTATCATCAGGCATAGTCAGCAACCTCGACAACCATCTTAGCGCTGACTTAAATATATCATAAGCTAACTGTAATCTACCTGTCTCCAAGCGGAGGGCAAAATTCGGCGTGTTTGATGGCAAGCCTAGTATTTTCTTGAAGAAAGAGGACTGTAATCTCTCGACTGAATCAAAGTACCTCAATTTCCAGACTTCTATTGCGTAAAAAAGAACACTAAGCGTGAGGCTACGAAAAAGGGTAGTCTTAGTTTGCCAGGCATTAGATTTAGATGCAAATAAAATTCTTGAAACAGCACCCATAGCAATATTCGCAGCAGACATTCTTTTTATGAACTCTTTATTAAAAAGACCCGAATCTGATGTGTTCACACCGAGATAGACGAATTCACTCACTACTTCCAGCTGAGTCTGTGCGTAGAAGAATTTGTATTCACATGGCCGACCTTTGTGGTATATCATAACTTTTGATTTTGCTTCATTGACCGTTAAAACATTGCTCATACAGTATTGCGCGATAAGGTTAATTTTTGCTTGTAAGTCAGCCTGAGAGTAAGCGAACACGACTATATCATCAGCATAAGCAAGCAGGACAACTTCACATAAGTGATCTATTGAAATTCCATGCATACCGTGATTTCTTAAGTACTCTTCTAGATCATATATGAAAAGCGCAAAAAGGAGAGGACTAAGGATCTCTCCTTGAAGCATCCCACAAGTTACCTTAACGGATGAAGTGAGTACGAATGGACATGTTGGCGTTATCATAGAGATCTTTTATAATTCGTATAAGTTTAGTGGACATGCCTATCCTTAAAAGTTTGCGCCATAGATGACAGTGGTTTACTAAATCGAAAGACTTTTTTAAGTCTATATAAAAAGCGAAGATTCGTCGCCTTGGGGTGGACAAATGAATCTGAATTAATTAATTTAGGGTAAAGATGTGGTCTACACAACTTCTTCCAGGCCAAAAACCGGCCTGATTTTCTGGAAGAATGTTTACCTCGTTTACCCACGCAGTCAGTCTTGCCAACAGAATCTGAGAGAAGATCTTAGCAATACTATTTACAAGGGCAATTCCTCGGTAATTATTAGGAACAGATTTATCGCCCTTTTTATGCAACATAAATGCATGCATTTTAGCCTAGCTGGATGGGACTTTTTCCTCAGCCCAGATCTCGTCGAAGAGGCGCCCTAAGTACTGTACCCAATTTTCCGGGAGGTTTTTAAAAAATTCGTTGGGAATCCCATCCTCGCCCGGCGCTTTATTACATTTGCATTTCAATAAAGAGGCTTTAATTTCATCAATCGAGATCTTACAGTCCAATAAAGGGTGTTCGTTTACTATCCACGGTATGCAATAGGGAGCCTCAATCGGATAGAGAGAAAAAAGAAAGTCTTCCCATACATGCATGCTTACATTGTTAGTCGAAGGAGACCGCAACCTAAATCTATTGACCGCTGTCCAAAAATCCTTAGGATTATTACAAGCCGCTAGTGAATTCAGCAGTGAGGATTCGTATTGCCCCTTCTTAGACCTACGTAACTCTAGAAAAGACCTTTTGATTTCAAGGTATTTTGCCCCCTCCGAATCGGAAAAACCCGACCTGTTAAAGACATTTAAAGATTGTCTAAGCCAGGCTGTGGTCACTAATATAGGCAACCGCGATCGCACATATTCTGGTCCTGTTTTGCGGGCTCGTTGGATGGCTCTGTAGGTCTTCCCCCGCTACACGTCGCTGAGGGGACCACATTCCATCTATCTCTCTTACTCCTTCGTGGTTTACCGAATGTCAACACATGTCTGAATTTACACAACCTAACCTGTGATAACCTGTAAAGAAGTGTTTGAGAGCCGATATGTAATTTGTTGTCGTCATTTTCGACCTGATTATTATCGTTGCAGTACACAGGCGGAAAAAACTAAGAGAGGGAGCAGGATTATTTACGAATAACATTCATTCATAAGAATGATTACACGTTTTAAATGAAAACTGCCAAAGATATTATAATCTTTGAAACTGCTCTCAAGCATTCTTCCATTATCTTTCGTTTTTCCCTAAAACGCGTTTTCATGAAAAAACCAATATAAAAACAAACAGAAATACGTAAATAATTATTCCAGTAATTATTTAAGTATTTCTATTTGTTTTTCTATTAGTTTTTTCAATTTATTAAGTTTTTTAATTAGGTTATCTACAAATCATCTGGATATCACCTCAACCATCTATTATCTTATCTTGAAAACCTGCGGGCTCGTTTGATGGCGCCACCGTCGAATATACGCTGTCGCTCCTGAAGCATTGAGTTACCACAGCCTGGTCTAAGCTTACGGCGCATGACTCTACATTCTTTATCATCCCAAGGTTTTTTTCCTGGAGTACGCCATTTAGGCTTTACACGTAAATCTAACTTATCGGCGACAGTTGAGATTGTGGCAATTAAATTATTATTTATGGCATTTATTTCTTCATTGGAGTACACAGAATTCTTAGAAATAGACATTTCGTGCATATAGTCAAATTTACGGTTCGCATTCCAAGTTATTTTATTATATAAAAATGAGTATCTATTTAAACTTGTGTCCATCTGTATGAAATACGAAATATCAATGCGAACCGGGAGATGGTCGGATGTCGTAGGAAATTGAAGTACTTCAAAATTAGAAATCAAGTCTATTGAGCCAATGTTACACGCAACAAGACTGTTGACGCTCATACCCTGAAATCCAAGAAAAGTATAATGCCTTGGAAAATCATTAGGTAGTCTCCCATTCAATATCATCAATTCACCACTCTCAAGAATTTTAACAAGAAACTCCCCCTTTGCGTTGACCTCAGAGTCGAATGATCGTAGCTTATACAATGCTGCAGAATTTTCGGGGAGGAGTAACCCTTCCAGATCATTCAGGTTGCCGATACGTGCATTAAATTCGCCTCCTAAAAACATTGGTAAATCTGGACAGCCCGATATAACCTCGGAAAGGGCCTCCTCAAAAGTCTGCTCGAACAGCTTAACATCCATAGATGGTTTAAAGTACACTTTACCCACAATTAATTGAAAAGCCCTCCGCCAACATTTAACGAAAATACATGTAGGGGAAATCAATAAAATTTCAAAGTAGAATACAGATTTGTTTATAAAAATTGCTAAACCCCCACTAGGGCGACCAACTCTAGCAGAAAGCTGTGCATTACTTACAATAGCGATGTGATCAGGGATCCAATCAGGAGATTTCAAATTCGGTAAAGTTACCCATGTCTCGCTCAGGCAAATGATGTCCGAGCTGAGTAGGTAATTTGCAATGTCAGAAAAGTTGGAAAGACCGTGAACATTCCAGAATAAGATGCAAAGATTGATGCCCTTAAAAGACTGACATAAGACATCCTAGTTAACGTCTTCATTCTCTGCTGCAAGTTGCTAAGCCTTTCCAGGCTTAGTAGGTTTGTGACTCTTAGACTGAGGCTTCTCCGGCTTTGAGACAATTTTTCCTAAAAACGAGTCCAGCGAGCTATTCGATCCATCCATTGGGCGTTTTTGTCGTGTTTTGGATATGCTTCTTGACGAGGATTGAGTTTCAATCGCATGTTGTTTATTTCCCTTCCCTTTTAGAAGGGATTCGACCTCCAGGGGAGAGAGCTGACGGTCCTCCAGCCTAATACCGCTACCCTTAACGAACACGTTAAAACCCGCATTTTTTAGATTGGAGGCCGTATGATATAGGGCTTTCCTTTCTTGTCTTTCCTCTGGTGATCTGTCAAGTGAGACAGAAAGGTTCAACTCTTTTAATGCTGCGCGTTTGTTGAGAACCTCCTGCTTCCATCTGCCAGAATTCAAACGCACAAGAACGGGCCTATTGCCTTGCGTCCTCCCCAGTCGATAAATGGTATCAATATTCGTTTCATTAAGTGAGAGAGCAGCGCTAGTGAGAATATTGAGAACAAATGAGAAGAGGTCCCGGTTAGATTCTTCGTCGTCCGATAGGTTGTGAATCAGGACATTGCAGGAACGGGCTTGTCGCTGAAGAAAGCCAACCTCTCTCTTGAGTGAACTACATTTTCCCTCTAAAGCCTGATGACTCTCTTTCAGCTTTTTATATTGTGCTTTAGTTGTGCTGAGTTCAATTTTTAAGGCATCAAAATCGGACTTCAATTGAGCTGTGTCTGTTTTAAGCAGTTTGACGTCCTTTTTGGTTTCCTCTGTGTCGGCTTTGATGGAGTTTAGTAACTTGAGTACATTAGCATCGCCACTCATTTTGTAAATAGTTGCTTTTCTGAAGGTGGTAGATTAGAGCGATCGATCGATAACAGCTTTCACCACACAAACACACACACATACAGCGTGCCAAGCCTGGTTAAATCATGCACACTACTTGAGGGGCAATGCGAAATTTCTAAAGATGTCTGTTCTAGACCAAAAGTTCCTCAGAAAGACACAAACCGGACAGAATTCTGACAGAAAATCACAAAATCAGGAGCAAAAACTTATCCAGCAGGTGTCACAGCACAAAACCAACGCGATAAAAAGCAAACAAAATATCTAGCATTTGAGAAACCAGGCCAAATCAAGAAATTCATACGCTGCACGAGGGACACGTGTTGCTCACACCGGCGCCATATTGCAACTCCACAGACGCTATTTAATATATAGAAATTATATTCTGATTGTCTTTTTAAAATAAAAACTATTTTGAAGTCTATAAAAAAATTCTCGAAATTTAACATTTATAAAAAAATAATTTTTCATTAAAAAATTCATAACTTCCACAATTATTAATATTTTTAGCTAAAATTTGGTTCGGGTACTAAAATTTGGTTTGGTTTGATTTTGGGGTCGACCTGACCCCAAGTAAGTGATGAGGGTTAAAAATGGCGCCGTTCGTTTAACTACTTGGCGTCTCGGCAAATCATCAAGGGTCCTATCGTTACGTTCTGAACTTGAGGCAATAGATCTAACATTACTACCAGATTCATTCACTGTGTTTTTATTACGAGGCGTTGATTCAACCGGAATGGACAAATTTGTATTTTTGTTCCTGGTGTCACGTTTTGAAATTATTTTGCTTGGGGAAGAGTTATTTGTTAGTCTGGGGGTAACCCGATTATTCTTACGCGATGCTGGCATTTTGGTTCACTAATGATCTCAAAATTATAATATTCAACCTATTGAATAGAAAATCGATAAATAGTCTACTTTCTGAACAAAAAATGTTTGACTTACAATTTGACGTTGGTTCTGGCCACTCAGTAAGCTCAAAACTTATTGACTTTCACTTTAACACTTATTCCACAGAAGTCTGGTTCAGCGAAGTCTGAAGTTCCTGGAATTAGATGAAGGTCCTTGAACTTGATGACGCCTTTTTTTATTCCATAGAGTCCTTCTAGTCCTTTCTATGTCCCTCGGTGCCTTAACCCTCTTCCGTACCGGGCCGGTCCAACGTTGCTGTAACCCTCTTCCGTTCTGGGCCAGTAATCTCGTTCTGGTAGTCTTCCTTCGATGCTTTTGGGATTTTGTAATTGTGCGTACAAACATCCTTTAAGCTCGCAGTTGACAGAAGGAATTGATTCGTGGAATCTTCCTCAACCGACTACGACCTCGGTGCAATTGGCAAAGCCCTAGCTACCGGGAGTAAAACTACGCAAAACCCTGGTAGAAGGTCGCAGCTTTTCTCAATATTTATTGTGAGCACTTATAGAGTTTATTAAATGTCACTGTTTATTCCAAAATGTGTTCTTTTATTTCACTTTGTATTGCTCGCTCATATCCTTGCACTTTCCGTCACAAAAGTTTTCAAATTTAAAATATTACCGCTCTACTCTGTCGATAATTCAGTCTTGAGCGATAATTTAAATCCCCGCACTACGAAGCACTAGTAGAACAGTCAAAGTTTGGTCAGGCGAGTACACTCAACGTTAAATGTCAATGACCTAGTTTGCGGTGCAGCATCCCACTGCTGAAGGGGCCGTCCCATGTCGATAGAAAACGTCGGCGTAAAGCAGAAACTCATGAGAGTGAAAGAGACAAATAGATCTGTCCATCTCTATCACTCTTTTGAGTTTCTGCTTTACGCCGACGTTTTCTGCCCACATGGGACTGCACCAATGTTACGTCCTAGGATCTGAAGTCGAATTTCATTCTGTTGCAGACATCTGTTGATTCGTTGAAGGAGAGTTCGGAATGCTGCAGTTGAGTGGTGGAAACCACTGCCGCTCAGTGATGGGCAAGTAAAATACTCGTGGTAATTTACTTGGTTTTCTACGGTAATTTACCTGGTATTTTACGTCAGCAGTTTTCTACATGATGTAAATTACGTCTTGTTTTATATATGAGGGCGCCACCTCTGAGGCGGGAAATTGAAACCTCGAATCAGACAGCCAATCAGAGGTTTTCTACATGCATTTTACATATTCCAGGTATTTTACGTAAAATACCTCGTTTAGGTATCATACGTAAAAAACTTCCAGTTACGCGTAACTGCCCATCCCAGGTTCACATTATTATTTTTCAATTGACAATATAGGCATTGAAAAAAAAACTCTTACGCCCTTACGAATGCCGATACCAGAAATTCCAAAAAGTGAGGTTATGTACAGTTCTACAGGTCCGCCATCTTGGCACGTAATTTACTAGGTATTTTACCTGTTTTCTACGTAAAATACTTGACTTAGGTATTTTACTTCAAAACCCTCCAGTTACGCGTAACTGCGCATCCCTGCTGCCGCTAAACTAGGTCAAGTTTAAATAAAAAAACACCATTGTTTATGTTCACTGAATCACTAGATTTATTCAATAGTTTTATTTTAATTTATTGTTCACAGTTTTGGTTGATGCACATGAGTGCAATAATTAATCGCGAAGAGCGTCGCGTTACAAGCTTGTAATTATTTGAGTCTTTGATTTACGTTGAATCACAATTTTCATAAGAGCAAAATTACAAAACTGAGAGTCGCAGGTTTAAAGTTGTTTCAATGTTTTCGAAGTACAGAATCTGCCCTTTTTTGGCTGTGCGTGCTTTTTTATAACCTACAAGTGGGAGGAGATTTATTCCCTCTCCTCGGCCAAGAACCAATCACATTGCTTCCGTTATGGAATTTTCCTACAGATTAGCCAATAAGAAAGTAGGTCAATTTGCTCCGCCTACAGGATATGAGCCATAAAATGAGTCATTCGATGATTGACATGTCTAAACACGAAATAGTCTAAACAAGTCCAAAGTCCATTCTACCTCCGGTCTGACTGGCGCCATACACTCATTAATGATACTAAATTTAGACCTATGGCTCACTAAATAAACAAACACTTCACTTTAAGACGCAATTTATTGTGTGCTGCGTAGATGTTTGAGCTAACATAACCTAACTTTAGGATAGAGAGAGAGTACTGCATTATATGTAATTATTTTATGTAACTAGCAGCCTGCAACCTATTTAAGGCTCTTTTACACCTCCTGTTGGTTGGTCAGTGAACAGCAAGCATACTAGAAATCCGTTCACACCTCGCTTTTCCGAAATCGGAAAATGTTCGTAATGGCGGGAAGTTTTAAATTGATAATTTATTTGAAAAAGAGTAAATCATTATTTTCATTGATTAAAGTAAAGTACTTGGAATAAATTTGAATTGATTATTAACAAAATATTATTTACAAAATAATTATAAGAACTCTGGCATTGCTGTATATTGTATAGCAGATGTAATCGCCAATTCGGTTCGGTTTGAGACGTTAGAGAGGTTCGAGTCTTTATTATAATTCTGGAAGTCTGGAAGGTAAGTAATATTAACAGTTATTAATGTTTTATTAAACGTTGTAATGTATATTAATAATTGTATACAAATTTCTAAAGAAACATGGAAAACATTGCCAATGTCATTATAACCTCAAATCTAACCTAAAAATTTACATACATATCTTTTTGTCCACCTTATAAAAAAAGATTCTACATAATAATTGTACAAATATAATATAATTCCATAAAGAGAAATCATATTAACAATACTCTCAAGAAATAAAAACTTTTTTTTATGTTATAGGTGTCATGGATTATGAATACGACGGGGTAAGTCTAATTAATGAAATTAAATCAAAAACAGTACTCAGTAGGAATATTGTAAAGTATTTAAGGGCATTACATGCCCTTAAGAGGAAACTGTATTCATATTTTTTTTATATTTTAGGTTTTGCAAAATCTTTATTGCGGAATTTGTACGCAGCAAATACCTAACGTAGATGAAAGCTATAATCATACCTGTTTCGCTGATACAGATATAAAAAATTGGTCCATTGTGGGGAATGTTATCACTGTGATCACCCAAAGGGAATCGTATGAGAAGACTTTCCAACAAGATGATATTGTGGAATATTTGGATGAGTACAAAGAGATTTGTTTTCAGAAGGTTTGTCTTAGATCTTTAGTAGTTGAAATTTTATGGAGAGTTTTTAAAAACATATTCTTACCCTATTAAAAAAATCCTCCAGCAAATCATCATGTTATTTTCGGATGAGGAAAACACGAGGAAACCCGCGAGGAGTTTCAAATTCCTCGAGGAATTCTGCGAGGATTAATTCTCTGACTGGAGAATTTCCTCGAGGAATTTGAAAATCCTCGCGGATTTCCTCGTGTTTTCCTCGTCCGAAAATAACACGAGGATTTTTTCAATATAGGGTTAATATTTTCTTCTTCGAAGTTACAATTTCTATTTAGTTTTAGAGCAAAATGTTATTATTTATCTTTTATAGCTTATTAGCGGGAAGGATGCTCCAAAACAAATAATTTCCCCATTGAAGGAGGTAAAACAGGATACAAGAAAGGATAATTGAAGAAAAAAAGTAGAGACGCAAAAAGTTGTAGACGTTTGTATGACACAAAATGCAGAAAGGTCTACTGCTTGTTGTTCATTGGCAGGATTAAGTCAAGCAAGATCATCCGAAGCTGGGGTTGAAACATCTAGTGAATGCCACAATCGGACAAGTGAAGAATCGTTTGAGATAAATGAAAACGGAATTGAGATTAATGAAAACGGCGTCGCATATGTCAGCGAAAACAATTTAATCAAACTCATTGAGCTGGTAAGAGAAAATCCCTGCTTATGGAATTATACATTACCTGTACAGGAAAGAAATCAGTACATCATCAACACAACTTGGGCAAAGATCGCTGCTTACTTTCCAGGTAAGTATTATAATGTGTTTTCAGGTTTCTACTGATCTCAATATATTAAAAACAATTTAAAATGATAAAAATCATATATTCATAGGCTGGAGTCCTCAAGTAGCCCGAAAAGAATATTCTTCTCTGAAAAATACATTCGTGCGTCGGAATGTAATGCCACGCAGTGGATCAGCGGGGATAAAAAAAAAGGTTGGCCGTTTGAACCGTATTTTGGCTTTCTAAAAGATATACTGAATCCTACATGGCAAGTATGAAACAATGAAACGCTAAATACTGTTCAGTTTTATAATTAAATGCAATATGTCCATTATGTCATTATGTTCTTCAATTGTAGCACAATTTCGAATGTTCTTCCACGAAGACTGTAGAAATCAGCTGCTAAAATGCGTCAAGACGACGTAGATGATGAAATAGCTTCGCAAACAACTGCTTTAGGCTTTCAAAAAAACAATCAGGACGAATCAGGAATACCAAGTAAGATCATTAATTATAACAACGAGATTTTTATAGTGCTCTTTTTTATATCTACGTATGTAATTTCTGTCCTTAATATTAATTATTTTTCTAGGCAAAATAAACCAATAGATGCAGTGGAGAAAATTATCTTGGAGAATATAATAAACAGAGATCCGCGAAAATCTGCAGCTTCACTAAACCAATGGCAGCAGTGGGGATTGTGGCTTGGCAAGGAGATTGAAGAGTTTTCTGATCCAGTAGACAGGATAGAAATCCAAGCGCACATCACGCAATACATTGCTCAAAAGAAAAGAGGACAAAAGTGAAACGTAGAAAGGCATATTCTAAAAGCTCTAAAAGTTTAAGTGTTCAGAAACATTTTTATTTTATTGAAAAAATTTATGACAGAGAGTTTGTATTTTTAATCTATTATTAATATTTTTGATCTCAGTAAAAGTATTCACGTTAATCGTTTTGTAAAAAAACGTATAAAAAAGATATATTGTGTAATCCTACTGCCGCTTTTCCATTACAAGTAGGAGTTTTGATCTAAATAAGGAAAGAATTTCAATATTCGATAAAGATTAACTAAAAGTTAATACTACTGTTAGTGAATTAACCTGATGTGTTTAGAGAATAGTGCTGCGATAAATATGTATGCACAGTATTATAATAAACATGTTTTATAATTTTGATATTAATTACTGAATCTTTTTTTTTTGTTAATTTTAAAATCGTCCTTCTTATCATGCTATTTTCCTATACACTTGCCATTAGAATAATCAGGGTGGCCACATGTCAGGGAAATATCAGGGGGAAAAAGTTTGTCAGGGAAATGCGAGTGGGTGTTAAGGAAAATAAAAATTGAAATTTTCTGCTAACTATGTTACTTTTTTCTTATTACATATATAGCTTTTATAGTTTATTTAATAGATTTAAGAAGCTTTCCAAGGATTTTGAAGGATTATAAAGAATTTCCAGACATTCTTCAACATAATCTGGGTTTCTAATGATTTTCAATAATTTTAAGTGATTTCAAAAGGTTTCTAGGAATTTGAAGGGATTACAAGAAATTTGTATGTTATTAGAAGATTTTGTGAAATTGTAAAGGATTTTAAGAAGCTTGTAAGAATTTTCAGAAATTTTGACAATTTTTAAAATAATTTTAAGGAATTTAAATATTCCTCATGGAATTATAAAAAATTTCAAAAGTTATTTTTGATTTTTAAAATACGTGACATTTTAAAGGATTTTATAAAATTTTGAGAGATTTTAAGGAATTTTAAAGTTCCTCATTGAATTTTATAGGATTTCATGGAATTTATGGGATTTTAAATATTGCAGTGTAATTTTAATGAATTTAAAGATGTTTCTAGAAATTTGAAGAGGTTTCAACGAATTTTAAGGGATTTCAATAGGTTCCCAAATATTTTAAAAGATTTTGACGCATTTTAAGGGATTTTAAAGTTTCTAGTGGAATTTAAAAATATTTCAAGAGGTTTTTAAAGATTTTGTGGAATTTTGAAGGATTATATAAAATTTAAAGAGATTTTCAGGAATTTTAAGACGTTTCTAGGAATTTTAAGAGATTTAAAAGGTTGTCGTGAATTTTAGAGATTTTAACGAATTTTAAGTTATTTGAAAGGATTTTAAGAGTTTTTTAAATATTTCATTGAGTTTCAAAAGAGTTAAAGCGATATTGTGCTAAATTTTTGAAAAATTTCAATAGCATTATTATTGAAAATTTTTTCGCATTTTTAATTATTTTCTGCCAAGGAAATATGTTTGAAAGTCAGGGAAAAGTGAGGGAAATTGAAAACTTGAATCTTGTGACCACCCTGACAATACGCAAATGAACTATATTAAAACATTATCATTTATTTGTAATGATTGATGAGGATGCATGGTTTTCATGTTACGTGAAGTTAATAAATGAAACAATGTAAATATGTAAAATATCAATTGGGAATGTGCGTTATTCACATTAAAATAATTTTAAAAACGTAAAAAAGTATTAATTATTGCTTTGTATTACATTAATGAATATATACAAAATGAGTATGTCGTACAATTTATGAAAATATACAAATATTTTATGTACATTGATTAGTAAAACGAAAATATTTGAAACGAATGATATAATCTAAATTGTACCTTCATCCACCCGCCTCTGTTGCCAAGGGACCTGTCCTTCATTTAAAAAGAATTTTTTAAATTCCTCTCTGATAAGAACTGCACTTAGACTTTCATTACGAACTGCTGGAAGAGGTGCAAGAGAATCCATTCTAAAATCACGACACCACTCTCCATCAACTTCTCTTCCATTTTCGATTTTATCGACGAAGTTACCTGGACAGTAATACTGCAGATCCTCGGGTAGATTATTTTCTGATTGTCTTAGAAAGTTATGTAAACATACCGCTCCCAGTATAATAAACTTTATCAACTGAACATTTCCTTTTATGTATGTTCGAAATATTCTCCATTGAGAAGCCATAATGCCAAAGGTGTTCTCAACAGTTCGCCGTGGTCTACTTAATCTATAGTTAAAAATTCGCTGATCATTTGGCATTCGACCTGTAGATCGTCCTGGGTATAGACGCAAAATATTGTGACCCGAAGGGAAAGCTTCATCTGCCACACATACCTGTGGTATTTGTGGACTTCCTGGATATAATTCAGATGCAGGGGGAAGATTAAGGGAACAATCAAAAAGTCTTTTTCCCAAATTACTTCGCCTAAGGACACCGCCATCACTTTCTCTACCTCTTGCAACGACATCAACGGCTATAAATTCATAATTTGCGTCACGATCTGCTAATAAATTGAGGCTGTGATGGTATTTATAATTGAAATTGATTGAGACACTATGTGGTTGAGCCTGTAAAAATTAGAGATATATCGTAATACTTCGATAGAAAATATTTTTGGAATACTGGATCTCATCTTAATTTACTTTAAATGAAACAATGCCTCCATGATTACTTGATTTTCATCCATGGCTCCCCAACAATGAGGAAATTGCCACTTTTCATTAAAATCGTTGATGATTTTTTGCCACACATCAGGAGACTCTGGCATTTTCAGCACGATGGGCTGCAATGTATCCCAAATTACTTTCAAACTTTGGGAATAATAAGGTGAATTGTGGCCACACCAATACGAAACTGACCTTGCAGAGACATGAAACTCTCCAGTAGCAAGATACCTAAACAATTGAAATAAATAAATACTTTTATCAATCTGAATTAAAAATGAATTCGCTGACATTTATCGGATAATAGAGTATATGCAAAGAATTACACCTTAACGTGATCATTAGTTTCTGTGACGGAGTGATAATATCTTCTCTTGTATGAGTACTGATCAACTTGGGACCGACTTTTTGAAGAAGGGTTTCGTACTGGACAACTGTCATTCGCACATATGCTCTAAACATAAGTTGATCAAACAGCCATTTCCGTGTAGAGATTCTCATGAACTCCTACAGTAAGTATATTTATGTATATTACAAAGTTCTTATTAAATGTATACATGTGTGATCAGATGCATTGAAATGCCATAACCCATACAATATAATTTAAATAAGATTAATAAATTAATATTCTATACCTGCTTCTTTACGTCTTTTCCAAAGAGGATTGACTCGAAATCTTCTTTCTGCACGCCTTTTTCTTCTCCGTCTTATTATCAGCAATGCTGATAAGAGTTCATCAACACTTTCGTCAGAGTCAGAGAACGAGAAACCAACGTTGGTCTCCATCTATTATATTTGTACAATTATTATGTAGAATCTTTTTTTATAAGGTAGACAAAAAGATATGTATGTAAATTTTTAGGTTAGATTTGAGGTTATAATGACATTGGCAATGTTTTCCATGTTTCTTCAGAAATTTGTATACAATTATTAATATACATTACAACGTTTAATAAAACATTATTAACTGTTAATATTACCTACCCTCCAGACTTCCAGAATTATAATAAAGACTCGAACCTCTCAAACGTCTCAAACCGAACCGAATTGGCGATTACATCTGCTATACAATATACAGCAATGCCAGAGTTCTTATAATTATTTTGTAAATAACATTTGGTTAATAATCAATTCAAATTTATTCCAAGTACTTTACTTTAATCAATAAAAATAATGATTTACTCTTTTTCAAATAAATTATAAATTTAAAACTTCCCGCCATTACGAACATTTTCCGATTTCGGAAAAGCGAGGTGTAAACTGATTTCTAGTCTGCTTGCTGTTCACTGACCAACCAACAGGAGATGTAAAAGAGCCTTTAGGCTTTGCAACATGAAGTTTCTCACACTTGAAACTTCCTTTCAAGTTTTTGTAATTGAACATTATTTTATATTTGTATTTCAGCTGCTGATCATTTTAAATTATTCAAATTGAATTTGGAGCTTCTTGCAGCGCTCCCTAGAGTTCGCTGATGCTCATTTTATTTCGCAAACGAGCCACACCGTCACTAATAGAGATGGGGAGTGACGTCAAATGACGCCGACCGCTTCAGTCATCTGACCGATTTCACGTCATCTGACTGTCTGACCGGACATTTTGGAAAAAGTGGAAATCATCTTATAAATAGTTATTGGAATGTTCTTTAATGAATGGTGTAAGATGAAAACTAATACGGAACAATTTTTTATGAAATTACAGGCTGTTAATCTCTTCAGACGGACAATTTCTTCGATTTGCGTGATTGTAGAAAAACATAACCTACAAAAATCATTCGCAATTAAGTCACAAAAGTTTATGGCAAATAAGATTTGTTTCTTTCAGGAATAAATCTAATCAAATGACTGAACGCTATTTTGAATTTTACGTTATGGCATTTTTATATTGTTGTATTATATTGTAGATTACATTTATATCTATTACAGGGATCAATTTATAGTGAGAGGGAAGAAAACTGGAAACGCCAAAAATTACAGGTTGAAATAAAAGGATGGAAAGGATAATTCCATAAACCTATCTGTTTGGTGGTGCTGTCAAAACCATATTATGGTTTTTATTGTAGTATAAGGTTTTTATTCTGCAAGTTTTTTTTTTTAGTTTCAAAGTTCTCACGAAGCTACACAAATTCGTATAGCTTATTCTTAACAAAATAAAGATACCTGGCCTCTCAGTGTATAATAATATTTATCATTATTACACTTAATTCTGTCGTTGAAAAATCAACTGTTTTGTAGAAACTTCAACCATTTTTTTTTCTTTCTTTCCTGAAAAACCTTTGCTGCTTGAAAATTCAACAATTTTATTGAAAATTCACCTCTTTAGGTAGAAAATTAACTTTGTTAACTGAAAATTTAACTATACAAGTATACATCTTTGTCTGACAATTGATCGTTTTTAATTGAAAATCAACTATTGCATTTCTTATTGAGAATTCATCTTTTTTGGTTGAAAATTCAAATACGTGGTTGAAACTCGAACTACTTTGTTAAAAATTAATTTTTTTTTTTTGGAGATTCACCACTTTAATTGAAAATTCAGCTCTTCGATTCAAAATTAATTTTTTAAATAAAAATTTGTCTTTTCAGTATGAAATTAATCTTATTGGTTGAAAATTCATATTTTTTGTTAAAAATTTTCAAGTTTTATGGATAAGTCATCCTTTTTGGTTGAATATTGTTCTTTTTGTGGGAATAATATCAATTATTAGATGTTTTGTCAACTGAATTTAACTTGATTAGAAATTTGAAAATGTATCGGCCCGAAAATTTTGAGCTTATATGTTTAAAATAGCTTTTTGCAGTCCCGAACTTTGAAGTTTTCTTTAAATTTTTAACACCTTAGTCTAATGATTTTGAATTTAAAAGCGTTTTAATTTGGATTTTCCAAAAACATAAAAATGAGTTATTTCGAGGCCCTCCAGAAACAATTTTACTGCTACAAATTAAAAACTAAAAATGTAAAAGCTTCAGCTATTCAAATTTAAGCTAATAATTAATTCCTGAATTTTAAACGATGCTTCAATTAGAAATTCTCTCATTTCTGAAGTTTCATTGAAATAATTCTTTACACGTTTTTAATTTAACAATGCTTTGATTCTTAAGATTTTCATTCAGATATTGTTTGATTTTGAACAAGTTATCTAAATTGTAAAGAAAAGAGAATCCTAAACTGCAATTTGAAGTGTTATGAAATTACAGTCGAGCAAGTATTTTTGAATTTTTTAAATAAAATAAAAATAATTTTGAATTTTGTTATCATGAAATTAATCTAATGTTAACCTTTTCCTACCTTGCAATTATTCAAGTATACAGGATTTTAATTTAAAATTGTACAATTATGAACAATTTAAATTTGAAACGACAATAAGAGGTTGAACTATTTATTTTTAAGCATAAGTTGTACAATTTTGAACGATTTAAATTAACCCCAAATAGTTTTGAATTTTGTTAAGATAAGATTATTCCAAACTAAATTTTATACCATTTATTGGATGATAAAACTCACACAAAATCATCGTTTTGGCTTCTTTTTTTAAAAAAGTGTACTTTTTAGTTTTCAAGATTTGAAAACTGTTCATGTTTAATAGGTTATGTTCATTAACAGCAACGAGATACAATCACTTTTTACGTATTTATTCCTTTTTCTTCACTTTTTTTTATGAAACAAATTTCGTTTTACTAATAGAAGGGTTTTTTGTCGTTTGTATCTATGATATTAATTCAATTTTTCGCGTAATAACATGATTTCCACTTTTTCCACTTGTCCGGTCAGGTGACAGTCAGATTACCGGAAATCGGTCATCTGACGGTCACTCCCCATCTCTAGTCACTAAGGTACTATGTACTATATTAGATGGGAATATGCAAGCTGCCATTTTGGTTCCCCGCGAAATTCAAAATCGCTATCTTGATATCGTATTTTTAAGAGATGTATTTTGGTTATAGAACCTAATTAAATAGTAATGGGTAACGAAATTAAATTTAATTTAGCTGTAATATTTCAAGATAATAATATTATTAGGAAGATAAATGTTTTTAATCATTATAATATAATGATCAATTGAAAATAAAAAATGGCAAATTATTCTAGTTACACATAACACATAGGTTTTAACTATTGATTCGAAATTTTATGGAATTTGGAATGAATATAAAATTACATGCATATAGTGAAAAATGTTTTTATTGAATTAAAAACAAAAAAAATACTTTGTTTAATGTTCAGCTTTCAATGATCAGTGCCTGTCGCAGTGCCCTACAGTCTTTCTCGTGAAAACTCTTCATAATCACGATGATGATATAATAATGAGATTCGAAACATCGAAGTTTGGTAATCAAATGATGAATGTGCAATACAACTAATGTAATATTATACTTTAATATCATTGTTTTCTTAGTTCTCTGAAACTTAAGCTCTAGATCACATTTTGTGTAAAGCCGTTTTTTGAGTTTGGTGTTTTCACTGCAAGTTTAAACCTAATTTTACTCTCAGTTTGCGAAAAGGCTGACGCTAAAATTATAATCAGATGATTTATTAGATAAATAATAACAAATAATAAAATAATAATAGACTACAGTTCAAACATTAGTACAATAATTTTCCAAAAGTTTATTATGTTAGTTATTTATATTTCATATCATCCGTCTTCTTTAGTTGCGTGGTGAACGTGCGTATCGTGCTGTAGAAAAACGGGTTCCTAGCCTCACTTTCTTCTGGATCTTATTTCGCTTTAACGTACCAAAAAATTCTCACAGGCAATTTAATGGCATATAACCATAAGCTTCAGACCCCAGGTATTTAGATTAAATTGTTTTAATGATAAATAAGAGTACTTACCTCCCTTAATCTCGAATTACAATTCGGTTCCCATTCATCGCGTCTACAATTTTCAATCCATATTTTTAGCCTTTCGCTTTATCCTAGTGGAAAACGATAAAGTTTAAAATCATCTTCGCTTCTGTTCTTAGAAAACGTAGCACTACAGCAAACCATTTCTATATTATATTCTAAGCTTAATTTTAACTAAAACATAAGACATGCTTATCGCATTGTTTCCCGCCAACTGTCCAGGAACCAATATGGCGGTTGCATATTCCTGTCTAATACAGTACCCTACCGTCACATGCATCAACATTCAACACACGGATTGCGGTCTACGGCCTTATCCATAACCTCAAAACGCATGTATAAAGTGCAAGGACATCAGCCCTAATAGACCTTTTCATTTCAATTCGGAAATAGATAGTGCACATGCTTAGCCGCCATGACAGTTCCCGCGAATTCAAAAGTTTCGGCCCTACTCTGTAAAATGTATGCAAAAGCAGAGTTTAAAATTTTTTTATTGTGATAAATTCGTATGTAGTGAAAGTTTAATGAATAATAGTGTTCAGTATCTCAAAAGTGATTAATAGGGAAGAAATATATTGCATGTACGGAAGCTCAGTGCAATATTTCTTGGTTATGATTTCCAAGCGTCAGCCGCTGTAAGTGTAAGGCGTGCGAATACAACAAACATGAGTGCAAAAGTACCGTTCCCAGCAATAATTTTGAATGAAAAAGATGTGCCAGGAGCACAATTAGTGCCAGATTTAAGTTTTGAAGGGCACAGCAGTGCACTGCTGGTTATGTTGCTGAGAGGTTATGTTTTGGTAAACAAACTTTGTTTGTGCTTTTTTATCAAAGTATCTTCGTACTTAACGATGATAAATTTACAAATAATATGTATAATGATAATGATAGGATTACTCGTGAGCTGTAATTTCGAGAGGTATATTTTTTGTGTGAAAATAATAGGATAGCTGTCACATTTTATGTTATGGTAAACAGACTGTGTTTGTGTTTCCATACGGCAGTATTTATCGACAATAAATAAAGAAAAAATATATATAATGACAACAAAAGCAGTAATCTTTAAGTGAAGTTTCTAGTTACAGATTTTTGTTTATAAGAATAAAATACCTTTAAGAAATGCATACTAAAACTGTATGTTTGATAGGAGTAAGTGTGATGAATGGAAAATTCCAAATGAAAAACCAATTAGTTATTCACTTTTTTTTGTTCCAACATAAAGATTAATCTCGTATTATTTGTCAGGTAATTCCAGAACGCCAGGGAATGTCAGGGAAAACCTGACAGAGTTAGTGAATTCTCGATAAATTAAAGTTGAAATTAATTTTATCATTGCGGTTAAAAATCGCAACTTGGTTAAAAATTAATCTGTTTTGCTTATTGAGGATTCATACCATTTTGTAGAAAATTCATCTTTTTTGGTTGAATTCAACTATTTTTGGTGTAGAATTAAAATCCTTTTGGCGGTTGGAGTACAATATATCACGTTTTTCGTTGAAAATTCATCTTTTTTGGTAGAAAATTCAACTACTTAGTTGGAAGTGGAACTACTTTGTTAAAAATTCATTTATTTGGTTGATGTTCCATCATTGTAAATGAAAACCTTTTCCTTCATTCCAAATTTAATTATTTTATTAAAGATTATGTTTTCTAGATGAAAATTAATTGTTTTAAAAGAAAACTTAACTCGTACATGTTTGGTTAACAATTTATCTTCTTATGTTAAAAATTCAAATATTCTGTTTAATATTCCTGTATTTTATTGAAAATTCGAATTTTGTGTGTACTTCGTTAAAAATTCATTTTATTGGTTGAAAATTGATATTTTTTGTCGAAAATTAGATTTTTCTTATTTTAAATGAATTTTTTAAACTGAAAATGTAACTTCCATTTTTTGTCGAAAATTTATCTTTTTTGATAGAAATTAATTCTTCTTGGTTGAAAACTATACTAATTCATTGAAAATATAGCTTTTTTCGGTGCAATTTTAGCTATTTGTTGAGAATCAGTCTTTTCGACGTAATCTTTGCTGCGACTACCACTTTTACACAATCCGTAGCAGCAGCTCTTATGCGCTCCAACTCCATTTTTTCTACAATTACTGGTATCGCATTATCCTTTTCCATTTTCATTTATGAACACTCCGCCATACCATTTAAAACTTTAGTTTTTTAAACAAAATGCTGCATTTACCATGCATTTGCGAGCAATAGAGCCGAAAATTGACAGGAAGGTCAATTCATTTTCGCGCATGCGCACAAAAAAATAATTAAAATGAAAAGGTCTATCAGAATTTAACATGCTTGCTTAGGGCGCTTTCACACGATTGCAGATCAGCAGATTGCATGCAGAAGGTTCATAAGAGTGAAAGGGACAGGCTGTTCTTCATCTTTTTTAAGCGGGGCGCACACACATTTGCACAGTGAATAAGCACAAGGTGCAACGCACAAGAGAAGAAGTTTCAACCAAAGATATTATAAACCTAGATGCGGCAAGTGGCGGTGGAGTGGGGATAGAATTATTAGTAGGGTGGGATAAATGTAGACGGCGCTGTCGGCGAAAATCTCCCCAACCCCGCTGTGCCTCTCTACCCGCTCAAGTACCCATCCCCTCTTAGCAGTTGGCGTGAGTAAAATGGGCGTAAGAGGCGCTGTCGCCGAAATAAATTTCAGTAGATAATATAGTTTTCTGAAAATATTCATGATCACTAGAGCAATTCGAATTTACCCGGCGATCGATGTCAATAACAATCAATAAACAAATGAATATTTATCACTGTTTAATGAAATTATATTCCGTTCAAATTCAACTGTAAATTATAATTTCATGGTTTTTGTTTAATATGATTTGTTTATCTTTTGATAATAATTATATAAAAGACATAATAATTCGCATGATATATTGTTCAAAATTGCAGTGTAATTAACGAATTATAATTTCAGCGTGAATTTCACTATTTTGAATAACGTAACGTAAATCGCAACCGAGTGAATATATTGTAACTTTCATAACAGAATACGCCAGAATAGAAAAAAGAAAAGATAACATAATTTTTTTGATTCACTTCGACCTTATTCAAAATTGTTCAACTGCAGACGATTTACATATCTGAAATTTTACATTCATTGACAATGAAATTGTCCTTCCATTTTCCGCACTTAAAGTTGCTATGATTTGATTGGGAAAGTTTACATTTTAAGAAATTTCAACTATTAAGCTTATATTTAAAATGGAACAATTGCAGAATTGTGCGGAATTGTTCAACTTTCGATACTATTGAATTTTTAATTTTAAGACCTTCAGATTGTGAAGTTGCACATTTTTTGTTATTTTATTTTTACGCATACTATGCCTAATTTTTAAGACCCTGAAATTATACTATTTCAACTGAGAATGCTTTTATTGTTTGAAACGGGTTGTATTTAAAAGTTTAAAATTGTGAACAGTTTGATTCATATGTTTGAAAGTTTTTAAAACATTTTATGAGTGACATTGAAAATGAAACGATTACAATACAAATACAAGACAAGTTTGTCATTTGGTTGCAAGTAATTCAATTTTGAAGGTATAGTTCTACCATAGTTTATTATTTGGGGTCAAACGCCAGTATGGCCAGAATTGTTCAATTTTTCAGGCTTCCAATTTAACGCAATGAATAAGGATGCACACTAGTTATTTCAAGTTCAAAAATACGCATTGTTGAAAATGATTTTCAAATTTGAGGAAAATAATCCTATTACTAGGCGAACTTTAGAAGAAACTATTTCAGGTTATTCTTTCATCACTACATTTTATTCATTGAAGGATTCTCTACGAATCTCTTCGGTACGGTTTTATTTGTAAAATTTCATTCAGGAATCATACAGTTGTTAATGTTGTCAACAATATTTTGCTTAAATACATTTTTAAAAATAAAAATAGAATAATTCGTACAACATTATAGAATTAAATAAGAATTGCGCATCTTTTACCTGATATTAAATAATAATAGTGTACAATTAATTATTACTTGAGCATTTGTGCAATTGGATTTTAAGAGATTTCAAATTAATAATAATAATAATAATGAAATCCTTTGAAATCCGTGGATGTAATTTGGAATCTTTTAAAATCTCTTAAAATCCAATTGCACAAATGCTCAAGATCACTAATAGATATCACTAATACTTTCCAAGTTTCACATACCAGACTCACCTGAAGCCAGCACTACTACATGTTTTTGACCAAAATATCCGGGGACAAAAATTATTTTTCCTGACTTAAATTAGCACTAAATAAGCACTAAATTCCTGCACAAAGAAGAATTTGATATCACTTATTCTTTCCGAGTTTCACATACCAGAGTCACCTGAAGCCAGCACTATTACATATTTTTGACCAAATATCCGGGCACAAAAATTAATTTTCCTGGCTTAAATTAGCACTAAATAAGCACTAAATTCCTGCACAAAGAAGAATTTGATATCACTTATACTTTCCGAGTTTCACATACCAGAGTCACCTGAAGCCAGCACTACTACATGTTTTTTACCAAAATATCCGGACACAAAAATTAATTTTCCTGGCATAAATTAGCACTAAATAAGCACTAAATTCCTGCACAAAGAAGAATTTGATATCACTAATAGTTTCCGAGTTTCGCATACCGGAGTTGTGGCTTCAGCTGAAGCTTGCACATTAACATGTTTTTGGTCAAAATTACCGGGCACAAAATTTTTTTTCTGCAGCATAAATTAGCACTAAATAGGCACTAAATTATGGCATAGTGACCATATCTGTATGAAAATGTTCTAATTCCAGCTTTCGGGACCTTAATTTTAATTTTGGTTGAAAATTAATTTTTGATGTGTAAACATCTTAGACCTCGATGTGGGGAGTCACGCCTGATTCAAATGAAACCACGACTAGAAAGTGTAATGAAGGCATCTGACACACGCGCTGTGTCTCATGTCACCGAACGGAGGCTTTCTTCTCTCTCTCTCTCCCCTCTCTCTTATAAGTTTTGAGTACTTCGATGTGTAATAATAATGATAAGTGTCATAATAATGTATTTTTCATAACGAAATTTCAATTTTTAATATTCTTCTTCATGAAATTTAATTAGCCTAATTCTAAATGTAGACTGTAGATGCGTAACATAAGTGCGACACAATGTGTTCTTTCAGAGAACTGATATCGGTCCGCATCGGTATTTTATAAACAAAGCTTTACTAAGCAGAAGGCAAAGGGGAGAATGCGTTGTAGGAAATAAAATAGTTTGAAGAGTGAATTAATAAATTTTTTAAATGTTTAAAGTTATATAATTTTTTAACAACTTTAGGTTGAAACTCTACAATCAAAGGATTTTACATTGTTATTGAAACATTCAAATTAAAAAATGTCACTTATAAATTAAAAATTAGTTTGCATTTTGCATTCTGAAATTTTAATGATTCGAGGCCTAATTTATTTTAAATAATTCAATTTCAATTTGTTTATCTTTGAATATCTCATTTTTAGTTTCTTATTTTAAAGATAGTTTTAAAGATAATTTTCTTTATTATTTTAGTGACTTGATAAGATGCTTGTAGAATTTTTCCTTCCATGCAATCACAACCTAAGCTTAATTTAAAGAACTTATCAATATTGATATAAGTCAGGTTTTCATAACTGATTCTAACAGACTTGCAGAAAATTATCTTCAAAATTAGCCCACAAACAATGAAAAATTGGTTATTTCCGAATTTATTTATATTTTCCGGAAACATTAACGTTTTTTCAAAAAACTTCTATTAAAATTAACACATACTGGCTTTCATTTATGCCCTTCAAACGGCTACTTTTATCACCTTTTATGCAATAATTGAGACAAAATCTACAGTTTATTATTATTAACACTAGGGTGCCTGTTCAGCCTATTAGAAAATAGATGTCTAGAAACTTTTGCACGACATTACATAATAAGAGAAAATAAATTTGTATACTCCTACTATCTTTTTCGATAGAAAATTAATCTTCTTGGTTGAAAATTTATTTATTTTTTGTTGGACATTCATGTACGATTTACATATCTGAAATTTTACATTCATTGACAATGAAATTGTCCTTCCATTTTCCGCACTTGAAGTTGATATGATTTGATTGGGAAAGTTTACATTTTAAGAAATTTCAACTATTAAGCTTATATTTGAAATGGAACAATTGCAGAATTGTGCGGAATTGTTCAACCTTCGATAATATTGAATTTTTAATTTTAAGACCTTTAAATTGTGAAGTTGCACATTTTTTGTTATTTTATTTTTAAGCATACTATGTCTCATTTTGTAGACCCTAAAATTATACTATTTCAACTGAGAATGCTTTTATTGTTTGAAACGGGTTGTAATTAAAAGTTTAAAATTGTGAACAGTTTGATTCAAATGATTGAATTTTTTAAAAACATTTTATGAGTGACATTGAAAATGAAACGATTACAATACAAATACAAGACAATTATATTAATTAATTATTAATTTTTTAAATCAAAATAGCCGATCTGTTTAGAAACTAGTCGACCCGAGCGTTACAATCCGAAAAAACGGGATATGGCCTAATAAACACTCCTAATTTTCAACTTACGAAGTCAAGTAACATATCTTTGGAATCACCAAGAAACGTAGATTTCGAATATAATATTTCCAAATTACTAATTGCAAAATTAAAAAATCTTTATGTTTTGTACTTTATTCCTCATGAGTAAAATGACCCCCCGCTGACATGGGTCGACTACAGACGCTGGCGAGCACTCGGCACCGAGAGAGGTGAGAGGGGTAAGGGTCCCACTTGAAGGGGAAGGTAACTCGCCCGGAATATATACCTGCTTTTCTTCACATCTCCAGGTGTAATCTTTAAATTTAAAGGATGCGGTACTCGGGAAATTTACTACAGCTAACAAAAGATATTAAGTAAAAATGTTAAGGACACTTTCCTGCATTCAGTTTTAGGTTTCTTGTTGGAATTTTAGAATTTAGATCTTTCAGACCAGCGAGATATAACTGATTCTTAAGATTTTCAAAAAAGGTACCAAAAATACTTTTCCGAGACTTTATTGATCTATACGTTTCATCAAATTCTGCGTCGAATGATATATACTTTGAAGACACCATTTTTTGACACCTCATATATGCCGTTCAAAAAATACTGAATGCTTTTTCCTGAGTCCTAATCACCGAGTGATTAGGAATGTACATTGTCATTGAATAATGAAATCCCCAAGATTAACTATTTTCAGAAGTTCTTTAAGACGATATTGCGAAAAAATCAAAATATTTCGATTTATTCTTAAGTTATAAATATGTACATACATAATATATGTACATATAGAGAAAATTGTGTTGTCATATTTTTTCTGATTAATGCTAATTTCTGAATTTACAGAAAAAAGTCGTAAAAATTCAAACTCGAAAATGATTTTATAAATTTTGAAACTGAATTAGTGGTTTAGAGAGATAATTATTGGATATACTTTATGGAATATTCTAATAATAAAGACTGTAATTACTTATAATATTTCTAACTTTAAGGCATTTAAAATCAAAACATTAAAAATTGAAAAATTTTAAACACAACCGACTTGAAATTGTGGTATTGTCTAAGACAAATAATTTTTATTTTAAAGCTTTTAAAGTTAGACAGTATAATTCAAAAATAAACATTTTCTCTGTAAATTTAAGTTATAGTAAAAAGTTACGAATAAAATAGTGCTACGCTGTTTTTGTTCAGGGAATCGGGGACAATAAATAGCAATATTAGAATATCAAATGTCAATATCACGTAATTGGCAATCAATAAAGAAATAAATATCAGTCACATTTAAACAAAATTGCATTTAATTGTTACTGTAAATATTTATCAAAATTTCAGAAACATATTTGTCTAGAATCAAAGAAACAGTTTCCTTAACATGATTTCTTCATTCAACCAAAAGAAACTTCCAAATGAAGAAAATCATCTCAAATTAGAGAAAAATCTTTAGGGCAACGAATATATTTCTTTAATTCAAGGAAATATTCTTTGAATTGAAGAATTTTTTTTCCGATTGTTCATTGTGAAATTTTTTTTTTACCTTTTTAAAGTTTGAAAGTAATCTTTGACAACATACCAATTTTTTAACATTATTCACGTAAATTATAAGGTGTAAATTTACGTTATGCATATTGCATAGCCATCCCAGCTGTAGGCTATTGTTATTAGATTACAAAACATCGGAATATACCTACAATGAAGTATATATAACTATTAACTACTGGCAAATTACGGGTGGGCTACAATTCTTGTTCAAGGTAAGAAGTGTCAAAAAAGCTGAAATATAAAAAAGCTCTACTTTCCAAGACACAAAAGATCGATTTCATATATGATTTCATATGAATGGGAAGTTTTGAAAGGAATTTCAGTTTTTAAAAATTCCTACAAATTTTCTTAACAACGCGAGGTAGGAAAGGAAGTTTGAAGAAAGGATTCTTGATTTTTATCGAAGGTAGCTCAGAAAATAAAATAAAATTTGCTTTGAGCAATTTAATCTTTAACTATGCTTAATTACGCAGAAAATTCAGAGTATGCAGATTTAAAGAACTGTGGTCTACAAAATATATGTTTTTGCTCAAATTTCATTCAGGTATTCCGAGTACAAAGAATAAATATCCGAGCGCGAGGTAATTCGATTTCGAGCGTGAAGCCCGAGATCCGACAGACGCGTCTGAGCGAAGTGAGGTGAGAAGCGCGTGGTGAGAATGACTGTTTAATTATTATTTTGAAACTTTATATAACAAAGCAATTAATAATAATATTAATTATTAAAAATGACGAAAAGCTATTTCGGAAAAATGTATTTTTTAACTGGAAAACCGGAAAATGACCTAGAAAACCGGAAAATAGCCTGAAAGTTTTCTTAAGTTTCAGTGGCTGCTCTGTAATAATAATGCGCGATAACATCGAATAGATATATACAACAGTTTTGTAAAAGAACCACTGAAAAAAAACGAGTCGTAGCTATACCTCCTGGGTGGCATGGAAACGAGCTGTTTATTATAATGTTTACAAAATTTGTATTAGGAGTAATTCACCTAATACGACATTAATCTGCCATCACGGAAAAAACAAAGGGTGAAAAGTGATATAGGTAAAAATCCTGGGATTAATCTCGGAATGCTAAAAAAAAAATGAAAATCGGTAGGGGTTTCATATGAAAAATTATCGATTTTTCATTAAATACTTGTCGATCTTAATTTTCTTTAGCCGAGATAACCGCCAGCATTTTTCCCTGCATTAATTGTTATTATTTGTTTTTTCTATGCGATTGTATTTTTTTATTCGCAGGGTGGAAATACCTGTCTGTATGGAATAGATGGGAAACCACTGACAAAAAATCTGCCCGCCTCGCGGGCACATTCTCATCGCGCGCTGCTCGCACGTTTGAGCGCGCCTAGGGCGCGCATCTGTTCGATCTCGCGCATCGCGCTCGATTAGGCATTCATATCGCGCTTCGCGCTCGATGATATGTTTATCTCACGCTTCGTGCTCGATAATATATTCACCTCGCGCTACGCGCTTGGACACATTTGGCGGATGCTTTAAGCTCGGTTCCTCTCGGTTTTCGGACTTCGTGTGCTCACTATTGCGCGCTTCGCGGGCAAATGCTCTCTTAGTTAGCTTCATCGTTATGACCTGCTTTGGTTTCATTATATATATATATATATATTTCCTTTAAAAATCATGTAAACCTCACGCTCCACGCTCGTTTCTGTTCATTGTATAATAGAAACCGAAAAGTTTGAGCGCGCTTGCGGAGCGAGATTTGATCGTTGCGCTTCGCAACGACTATATATGTTATGTTCTATGTTCTTCAGATAAAAATGACTAAATTTGTATTTGATATCAAATGAAGAAGGAAATTCCATTACTTAAGCGTATATTTCCATATCTTTCTAATAAATCATACAATTTGAAAGATTTTTTCCAACTACCTGCGAAGGGGAGAAAAAAAGTATCCAAGTCGTTTTTGGAACATGTATATGATAAATTTAAAAATCTTACACAAATCTAATACCTTCTATGGATGAGAATGTAAAAATACAAATTTTCAAGTACCGTGAGCATTAGGGTGGTCCAAATTTATACCTGTAAAAATTCGACTTTCGATTTTCGGTGATAAAACCCCCCCATTTTGTTCGTTTTCCGGAAATGGAAATTCCGTAATTTTTATTTATTTTTTTATTCAACGTTAACCCGTGCCCCCGGGCTTTTGAAATTAACATGTGGTTTTAAATGGGAAAAGCTCGATTTTCAAAAAAATGGAAAAAAGAAGTACTTGTTATACATTCTTTGTCAATTAAAGTATTGTCACCTCTTGAGGAGTGTTTAAGGAATAATTTCCACCCATTAGCTTTTAATTTGGACATACCTGAACCCCTTTAATTGTACCCGCAAAATGCCCCAAAAAATGCAAAATAGCAGTTTTCTATCAAATTCATGCTAAAGACGGTATTTTAAAATAAAATTTCAACATGAATTATTTTTAATCAATAAGTGACGAGTTTTAAAGTATATTTTAAATAATTGGAAATTTTTTAAACAATTAGTATTTGTTTAAACAATCCCCCCCCCCCGTAAATCGTGAAAAGTTATTATCTTTCGGAGTAAATCGTACAAAGTTGATGAATGTCAAGAGTAGTAGTTCTTGTTTAACTTATTTGGTAATTATTTGAACAATTTTTTCTCCCTAAAACCGTAAAAAGTTATTATTTTCTGAAAATAATGACACAGTTAAAGAATTTTCAAATCAATACATTTTTGAAGGATGCCCAGGAAAAAAGAACCGATAGCAAGCGAGTCGGTTTGAATTGCGTATCTGTCATTTGCAGATTGAAAAAATAAAAATGCAATCGGTTGGCCACATTTTTAATCTGCCGCCTGTGCGCGATGATTCAATCTGCCATTCCACATTCGTTAAAATGCTGAGTGAATATACTAGAATGAGACTGAATAACCTGAAATGTGTTCTATGGGCATTCTACGATTTATTAATGTGCGCATGAATGGGTTGAAATTCAGTATGAAATGGAGATCTTAAAAAATCACACTCAATGGTAAAAATACGATACACAAATAGCAACTTTGTATGAGCGTGAATCTGACACGTATAAGTTACCCCAGGTTATGATCAACTGAGTGGGAACTGCTGGTTACAATTTGAAAAAATAAATTGTTTCCAATGAGAAGTATGAAGTAATAAATTTGAATTGGAAAAGACAGATTAAATAAAAATTAAAGTAATTCAAATCAAATAATATTGTAATATATTATAATTAATGCAACAATTCATTTCTAAATTGAATAATTATGAAGCTTTAATTATTTTTTCACAATAATTTCAATCAATTATCCTGTACAGGAATTATAAGATTTACACTGAATGTGTCAGTGCCATTGTTTTATTCAGTGCACATCCTAATGGCTACAGGGAGTGCATGTGTCAGAAGCAAACTCCGCAATCCGCTCATATATATTTGCATCCCAAACATCTAAATGTTTAGGATTTCAATATCTGCATTTTTGTTAAAGATATTTTTTATAAAATAAAATGTGAGTGATAGTTTTTGTGAATTTAAAATTGATGTATGGTGAATGTGAAGTTTCATAACCTAAAGATTGTAACTTATTAATTTGTTAGTTTCAGTGATAACGAGATTTTATAAACTTAAATTGAAAGAAAAAAATAAGTTTTTAATATGTGAAATATATAAATAAATGTTCAACATTCAGATGTAGTGTGATGCAAATATGTGAAAAATAATGTTCAACAAAATTAATTAAAATGCCAGAAAGTAAATAGTCTATAAATAAAAGTAGACTATGTATTTCAGAATTTGCTTAAAATTTGTAAATGGAACTATTTTTTAGTGAATAATTTTAGCTAATTAAATTAATTTTTGTTACTTTTAATAAATTATTTTTTATCGGAACTGTTAATTGTTCCTGGGTCAGATAATACCCATTCATAATCGCTACTGAATGGGTCTCAGAAAAAAATACGTTGCCCATTAATAAACTCATTTTCTCATTCAAAAGTCAGCCTAACCAATGGGTGGCAATCTGGAATTCCAGTGACAGATACGCAATTCAAAAGTCATCAAAACCCATTCAAACGCAAGTGAATGGATTTTTGTTTCCTGGGTGGTTGGTAATTATTTAAACTATTTTGATTTGTTTAAACAATTTTTCCCCCTGTAAAGCGTGAAAAATTATTACTTTCTAGAATTAATGACCCAATTAAAGGAATTTAAGAGTAATATTTTTTTTCTACATAATATTTAGCAACTTTTAAAATAATTTTTGTTTGTTTAAAAATTTTTTTCTCTGCAAATCGAGAAAATTTATTCTTTTCAGCAATGAATGACACAATTAACGAATTTTAAGAATAATATTTTTTTGCTTAAGATATTTTGAAATTATTTAAACAATTAATAATCATTAATAATCATTAATATAAACCATTTTTGCAGTCTGTTATGAGTAGTTATTTTTTCAGATCATATATGTTAAAAATCTGAAAAAATAACTACTCATAACAGACATAACAGACGAAATTCCATGTGTTATAAAGAACCGTGAATAAAAATGTCAAATTTCGAAAAAAAAATGACCAGAACAATTTTTTAAATGCTCGTTAAAATGCTCTAACTTTTTGAAATTTCGTCCAAAATAGCTGGCTGACGAACTCGTCCTTTCTTTTCACACTCTTATGAACTGTGCCAAGGGGCAATCCAGTCGGATAATTTCTTCAAATGTTATCGTGTTTACAGACTACAACGACGACAACGACAGACACCGACGTAGAAACTATTTTTTCTGACTGAGGGGGCCTCAAAACGTCGACATTTGATGGAATCCGCGACAGTCATTTTTCACATAAAACCAATACCTTCTCATTATGATGAGAGTGTAAAAATGCGTTGTAGATCAAGGCTTTTTATTAAGTTGTGAGGAAAGCTGTTCACAACAATGTTTAATTGGGACAGGGGAAAAAATAAAAACTTAAAAATGTGTTTTTGCATAACAATTACTTTATATGAAAGTTTTATGCAGCTTCTTCTTTCTTAAAAAATCTCCCCGTCCCGCAGTCACATGCTGCAATGGCGCGCTTAGCGCGCGTCTCTCCGATCTCGCGGTTTGCAGCCGATAATGGTTTACCCCGAACTTCGCGCTCGTATATTTATTCTTTGCACTCGAAATTCTTAAACGAAACTTTAGCAAAAAAAATCTCTTTCCGCTCCCAGTTTTTTAATACATTTTCATACACTGCATTTTTTACGTGATTAGGTATAGTTGATTAAATTGCTCAAAGCTCTGTAGGCTTTGAGGTACACATTCTCATCGTGACAAACGCGTTACGCGCTCAATTTTCGACAGACATTTAAAAATGTACATTTATTTTCTGAATGACCTTACAATAAAAAACTGCAATCCTTTTTCAGACATTCTTCTCTATCTCGCGTTGTGATTCTAAAAATAGGATTTTTGTTTTCATATTATTTTTCATGGAAAAAACATCTTAGACCTCGATGTGGGGAGTCGCGCCTGATTCAAATATGAAACCACGACTAGAAAGTGTAATGAAGGCATCTGACACACGCGCTGTGTCTCATGTCACTGAACGGAGGCTTTCTTCTCTCTCTCTCTCTCCCCTCTCTCTTATAAGTTTTGAGTACTTCGATGTGTAATAATAATATTGGAATTTTCGATGTTTACATATGCATAGCCATCTTGATAAATAAATTAAAAATGACGAGTTCTGTTGAAAAATGTTTTGAGGAAATTTTACAGGAATTTTTAAAAGCTGAAATTTCTCCAAGAACTTTTCCCCGCATTTCGCGTCGTTTGGCTAAAAATTTGAATTTTCGATGTTTTACATAGTATTTTCGACAAATAAAACCGAATTACAAGTCCTATCAAAAAATGATGTAAGGAAATTTTGAACGACTTTTTAAAAGCGATAATTCCTCCTTAAGGCTTCTTCCTGTATGTTGCGTTGTTTGGTTAAAAATTTGAAATTTTTTCATAGTATTTCAGATGAATAAATCAAAAATGGCAAATTTCATCCAAAAATGGTTCAAGAAATTTCGTAATGAGATTTTAAAAGCTGTAATTCAACCATACAACTTTTTTCCGTATCTCACGCGGTTTTGCCGAAAATTTGTATTTTATTATTTTTCATAGTATTTTTGATAAATAAAACTGAAAATGACAAATTCTAACAAAAAATGCTCAGAAGAAATTTTGTAGGATTTTTTGCATATTATTTTCGAGAAATAAAACCAAAACATCAAGTCTTATAAAAAAATGATTGAGGTAGAAATTGTAGATATTTTGAAAAGCTTCTATCTGTCGTTGGTTAAAACACTCGCTCTTGGTTTTAAAATACAAAATGCTTTGGCATACAAAATTATTTAATTTTGTAGGCCAAAGCTCTTGGACAGTTTTCTATTTAAAATTATTACTTAGGGCCGATTTCACCAACAGCGATTAAAATGTTGATTAACTAATCACGATTATTTTTTAATCAAGGTTTTAACCGACATTAACTTCTAATGCGTTCCACCGTGTCCTATCATCAAGTTATGATTCTCCATTATTTAAGCATATACCTCATTCACAATAACTTCCATTTTCTCTTCATCCGACGATTCTGATTGGTCAACTTTCAAGTCCCGTGAAGTACGTGCGCGAGCATTGGTCGCTGAGGTCATATTGCGTTTGAACAAACAGTAACGTGCTGGCTACATACTTCGAAGAAAAGAAGACGAGTGAAGATTTGTCCAGTTATTTGTGTTTATTTGTGAAAATGAATATGGATGAACATCCAATGTCTCTAAATAATTCACTCGTTCTTTAATTACTCTTGGTCTTCTATTGATAATGTGCAGAATATCTTCATCATCATCAGATGATAGAAAATCATCATAAAAGAAATTTTCCATTTTCGAACTGTATACTGAACGCACACTGCAATTCTATAGGTTACGTTTGGTGCTACCATCGGTAATCACGCATTACGTCCGTTAATCAGCCAAAATCGGGCGGTTAAATTAAATGATGATTAAACTCTCTTAACCAGCGTTACGGAAATGGTGGAACGCAAGTCACCGATTAAATTACAATAATCGGGGATTAACAACTTAATCGGAGTTGGTGAAATCGGCCCTTAGAATTTAAAATAACATTTCCTAATTTTGAAGACTTCAATTATAAATCATGTAACATCGAAGGCTTTTAATTAGATATTATATAATCTTTATTGGTTATATTCGATTTTGTTTGACTTCGCAAGCGGTCCTCATTTGAAAGATCAATTCAATAATCAATTCAATATAAGTTAACATTTATATATTGGCCAACACAAAGAATGTTTTAAATGTAAGTGAAAATTTAGTACAAGTTTCTGGAGTTAATTTTTATATAGAATTGATTGCTGCAGTTTATTTCTAACCTAGGATCAATATTAATTAATTTGTTTCAAATTATTTAATAAAAAATTGCTGTAAGAAAATAAAAATGTAATACATGTTTCTTTATCCATTTTAGAGAAACATTTATATCATCTTTACTTAATACACCGGAATGTGAAATATCAATTTGAAAAATAAATATTTCCCTAATTACAAAATTAGCATTAAAATTAATTTTTGTGGCTAAACTTTAACATTGTCTCTAATTTATTTTCAGTACAAATAAAATAAGGATTAGAATTTCAAAACTATTATCATTTTAAACTATATTGTTATTTTGTAAATTATGTCAGAATCCCTCCTTCTACTTTACCGATGTTTTGAGATAAAAGGGAGAAGCTGCAAGGATAATATATTAAAAATCGTTACCCTTAGAGCTGCAGAGCAGCGATTTAACCTACAGAGAAAGAGTAGAGGTAGGTAGTACGAAGAGGGCAGTAGCTACGGACCGCATATAGCGACTTGGCGCTATGTATGTTAGGCTGTGGTGCAGGACAACCACGTCTCGATGAGACGCATATGGTTGCCGCACAGCCTAACATAAAGGATGAGTGCGTTTCGTCCCGGGTCCGCCACTGGACTCATCAGTATGGCATGCGGACGGACCCTGCCACAGACGCTCTGAGGAGGAAGGGACTCGGCACCTTACTTGAAGGCGCAGGCCCTCGCTTTGGTAGCGAGAAAGACGTGCGCCAGCAAGCGGTAGCCGCCTAGCGGCGAGTCCCTACACGCACGAAAGTAGTTGCTATATATATTTTTCCCCCACTCTGCCGCCACTTGCCGCATCTAGGTTTATAATATCTTTGCTTAAGGATTGATTCTCATCCCACGGTGACGAGTGGATTCAGACAGGACGGCACATGGGAGGAGTCTACCTCCCTCCACTTCCGAACCACTGGCACTCGGACAGTTGGCGCGCTTATTTGAAAAAACAGTTACTTGTTTTATGAAAAGGTTACTTTTGGTTACATTTTTTGCCCGAAAATAACTAAATTGATTAATTCATTGATCTTATTATTTAAAAACTTGTGAAAAATATAAGAATTCAAATTTTTTCAGTAAATTTGGCACTTTAGATCCGTGAAAATTAGGGAATAACAATGAAATAATAATTGGTTCGTATGTAAAATGTACAAAAAGGGCTATCAATTGAATTATTATGATTTTTGATAAAAACTTCAATTCAGCTAAAATTGCTAGTTTTTAATTAAAAATTTGAACCTTTTTTTGTTGAAATGTCGAACTATGTATTATATTTTTCAAAGAGGATTTATCTTCAGTTTTTCTGTTGAAGATTCCCCTGTCTTCATAGAAAAACTAACTATCTGGTAGACAGATAACTTATTTGTCAAAAGTCCATATTTATTGATTTAAAATTTAACTGTTTTATACAAATTTGTCTTTTCGGCTTAAAAACTTAACAACTTGGTTGAAAAAAAAACCTATTTTGTTGAAAACTCCACTCGTATTCAGATCGGACGGCACAATCCTATACCTCCTAATTGGGCTGAAGTTCGAGACGTCTACCGGTTTCACTAATTTTTTCGAATTTTCAATTTTCAATTTTTCATAATTTTTTTTGCATATTACGGTAGTGCGATGTTCATAAAGGATATTGGCACTTTCGGTTTTTCGAAATTTGCTTTAAAAAAAAAATAAGAGCAAAAAAAATTTTTTTTCAACAAATGTCAATTTTTACCAACAAAAAAATAATTTCACTGCTTCTCTTCTTTCCATTTCGATACACATTATCTACTAGATTTACACAAAAAGTTCCACATTACTGTTTCATCTTCACAAAAGTGTCAAATGGGGCAAAATGTGCCCCGAAAACCGTGTCAATTTACTTGTTGGTCGAT
>CAKNXH010054538.1:0-12465 GCA_932178445.1 Andricus quercusramuli
AAAATTTTCACGACTTAATTTTTGAATTTCGATGAACCGTTCGCGAGTAATTACTTTTTGAAAAAAAAGTGATCAAGAACTTTGATTGTTAATAACTTTTGAAAAAATAAATTTTTTGCAAAAATATTTTAGGGGAGTTATTTTGATATAAAAGCGAATTGAAAACTGTATACATTAACTGAAAATAGAACTATCGATTTAAAAGTGGCACACTTGAGATATTTTGACCCTTATGCTAGAAATCAAGAGAAACTACATCTAGCTCTAAAAATTGTCAAAGGGTACACTCAAGAGATTGGAATGGAGTTCGGGTTAGAAAAATGCGCCACTGTTAATTGAGAAGAAAGGAGAACTTAATGGCATCTCCGAAGACTCTGAGCTCGCCGACAGAAGCGCTATACGACACCTCACCGCTAGAGAGACCTATATATACCTGGACGTGCTACAGAGCCGCATTCAGAACGTGACATCAATAAAGGATACTCTCGGAAGCAGACACAAACGTTTCGTCCGGCAGATTCGGTCTTCCGAACAGTCGGCTACGAACAAAGTATCTGCAACGAACATGCTTGCTGTCCCGGTAGTACTCTATTCATTTGGAGTGGTTCTATGGACGAAGGACGAGCTCAGATCCCTTGATATTGGGACGCGAAAGGTTTTGCACATTAACAAACGCATGCACCTTAAGTCTTCTGTTCCGCGACTTTACATCTCACGCCGCCTAGGTGGTCGCGGAATACTGAATCTTGAATGTCTTCACAACAGGATTATTGTGGGTACAGCACATATAGTTGCAAATGGACAAGACCCTCTTCTTAAAATGGTCAGGAAACTCGAAGAAGTAGGCAAAGGGGCTTTTCTGTACAAATCAGAGGAGGAGGCTGCTGAAACACTAGGCCTTGACTTCAATATCAGGGGTGAGCAAAATGCATCAAATCTTATCTATCTTGAATACTCACTCCTGAAGGCCCGGATTAAGAAAGCACAGGAGAAAAACTTCCGCCAAGAGCTTCTCGACAAGAGGATGCACAGCATCTTCCACAAAAATGTGGAGGATCAGTCGATATCGTATGAGCTAACGCTGCGTTTCCCAAACTGCTACCGCGGGTAGGGGGATGCTACCCCGGGCCAGGTAGCTCGGTAGTCTTCGAGGCAGGCTCCCCGCTGCGAGCAGACGGCTGCTTTCGTATACCTGCCACGAATAACCCTTTCATTGTTACTAGATAGTGACCAGTTAGAGTAACTGAAATTATAAAGACATGGCTCAATTTAATTTTAATTAGCTGAATGAAATCCGTGAAATAATTTGAGAAAAATGAAAGAAAAGTTCTTGAAAATCGGTTGATATCTGCACTAACGAAGGAAACATTTACAAATCTTGTGAAAATATAAACTATCTTTTATAGTCTATCTTTTTTTAACGTTTTTGTCATAATCTAACAAATCTAACGCAGCCTATTAAAGTTTAGTTAATTATTATTTTAGCAAATTTCATTTTCCTCGAACGGCTCTAATTCTCTAACAATGGGAAGGTCGCGCTAAGCCAGCATCCGCGTCCGAGTCACAGGCGTCCAGTGTCTCTCTTGGGTTCCAGTATGTGGCGGAAGTGAGAACGTGGTTAGTGTCAGGCGGTGAGAGGATTTACGGAATTTGTGTGGTAGGTGTGAGTGGAGTGTAAGGGTGGAAGCGGAGGAGGTGAGTAGGGTTGTGTGGGGTGAATTGGGGAGATAAAAAGTAATATTGAGAGTGGGTGTGAGGCGGGATATAGCAAATTGGGAAAGCGAGGTTAGGTTAGCAAGGAATCGGGGGAATTTGTGGTCAGGAGTCTTGGGCCTGCGAGGGTCAAGGGTGGAGCTCGAAAATTTGGGGGGATGTTAAGTGAGGGAAAGGGGGGTCTGCAAGGGCTGTGAGGAATAGAAAAAAAAAAAAAAGGGAAATAAAGAAAAATTTGGCGGCAATAGACAGCATTCTGCAGAGACATCTGGCGGTAGCAGAGGGTACTGCATGGAGAGGTCCCAGTTACCGGCGGCAAAGCGGGAGGTTGGTAGTGAGAGTACTGGTAGTGACGGTGACGGGGAGAAAATTTTCCACGTGCCACGACAGCCAACAGAGCGTGGCTCAGTGTCTAGTAGCGCGTCAGGGAGTGGGAGAAAGCGGGACAGTGGGAACGAAGGAAGAGAGAAGATGAGGGAGAGAACATCGAGCGTAAGTGACGGGGAGGATCTCTTGAAAAGGAAAAGAGACAGCCAAGAGAGTCCGGACAAAAGCGTGGTAGACAGTCCGTTTAAAAAAAGCGGGAGAACCAGTAGGACACCCCCCCAAAAAATGGGGGAAAATGTGGAGAAGGAGGCTCTCGGTATACTGATAAGCGAGATCAGGGGGCTGAGGGAGGAATTGAGAATTAGAGATGAGAAATGGGAAAAGGAGATGAAAGAGATGAGGGAGAGAGAAGGGTCGTTAGAGAGGGAAAGGAAAGAAAAAGAAATTAAAATAAAGCAGATGGAAGAGGAAAATAGGGTGTGGAAGGAAAGGACGGAAAAAAGGCTTGAGAAGATGGAGGGCAGGACGGAAATGGAAGGCGGAGGTGGGGGGAGCGAGATTAAAGGTATTTGGGAGAGGGTAGAAAATCTGATAGAAGAGAAAGTGGGAGAGCGTAGGAGTGAGAAGGAGGAGAGGGCGGATAGGGAAAGGTTAAGGGCAATGGAGTTGAGAATGGAGAGAAAAGAGAAGGCAGACAGGAGGAATAATATTGTAGTAAAAGGGTTGAAGCTAAAGAACGGGGAAGAAAGAGAGGGTGTGGAAGCGCTGCTACAGAGCATAGGGTGGGTCAAAGGCAGGGTAGGGAAAGTTAAGTTGGAGGGGAGAAAGGACAAGGAAGTGGCGGTTGTGGAGATGGAGAGCTGGGAAGAAAAGTTGGGGGTAATGAGAAATAAAAATAGGATACAGGATAGGAGAGTTTTCATCGATCACGATTTAACGAGAAAGGAAAGGGATTTGCAGAGAATGCTGAACGACAGGGCTAGAAGGGAGAAGAGTGAAGGGAGATCGGCGAAGGTAGGATATAGGAAAATAAAAATAGACGAGAAAATGTGGGTGTGGGATGAGGAGAAAGAGGTGTTGAAGGAGGTGCAGGGGAATTTGTTTCGTAGGCAGTAGGGGGGTGGGGGTAATGCAGGATAGAGGAGGATTGAAGGTGTTGTATTGGAACGTAGCAGGGATAAGGAAGAAGGATGAGGAGTTCTGGAGGTATGTACAAGAATTTGATGTTGTGGGACTGGTTGAGACGTGGGTAGAAAGAAAGGAATGGGACAGAATAGAGCCAAAACTGCCAAGGGGGTACAAGTGGAGACTCCAGGAGGCGGTCAGAGTGAAGAAAAAAGGAAGGGCTAGTGGGGGAATTATAAGTGGGGTTAGAGATGGATTAGAGGAAGAAGTTCATGGAGAGAAAGAGAGGGAGGGAGTGCAAATGAGGGAAGTAAAAATAGGAGGGATACCGTGTAAGTTTGTGACAGTGTACAATAAGGATGGGATGGAAAGAATTAAAGAGAGGGTGGAAGAATTGCTAGGCGAAAGAGAGGAGGGTATGGTGATACTGGGTGGGGATTTTAATGCGAGGATGGGAAGGGAAGGGAGCCTTTACAGGGAAGGGGAGAGCTTCAAAAGGAATTCGAAGGATAGGATAATAAATAAGGAGGGAGAGATTCTAAGGGACTGGATGGAGCATAGAGGGTGGGCAGTGGCGAATGGTATGGCTAATGGGGACGAAGAGGGAGAATACACGTATGTAAGTAAGGCGGGGATATCGGTGATAGACTACGTGGTAATGAATATGCAAGGATGGGAGGAGACGGAAAAATTCGCAGTAGAGGGGAGGGTGGAATCAGACCATCAGCCATTAAGTCTGTGGATAAGAGGTGAGGGTGGAGGAAGACAAGGCGGGAAAGAAGTCTCGATAGGGGAGAGGGTGACCTGGACGAGGGAGGCGATAGAGAAGTATCAGGAGCGGCTAGGAAAGGTACGCTTTAGAGGGGAGTCTGTGGAAGAGATATGGGAGGATCTGAAAGAGAACGTGAAAGGGTGTGTGCAAAAGAAGGTATTCAGAAAGAAGAAGAAAGGAATGGTGAAGCCATGGTGGGATAGGGAATGTAAAAAGATGAAAAGGAAGGTGAAGAGGAAGTATAAGAAGTGGAAAGAGGGTAATGCGAGAAGGGAGGAGTACGTAGAAACGAGGAAGGGGTTTAGATTGATGTGTAAGAAGAAAGAACAGGAAAAGGAGAAAGAGCTGGAAGAGGAGTTAGCAAATGTTAAGACGGAGGGGGACGTCTGGAAGATAATAAATAGGTTTAGGAAGCGCAGGGTGGGGGTCAGCGAGAAGATAGGGAGTGAGGAGTGGAGGGAATTTTTTAAAGAATCGTTCCAGGGCTCAGATTCAAGGAAGACGGATGGGGGAAGTAGAAGAACGGGGGAGGCAGAGATTGAGGAGTTGAATGACGAGGAGATAGAGAAGCAGATAAGGAAGTTGAAAAGGTCAAAAGCAGCAGGGCTGGATGGGGTAGAGAACGAAGCATGGCTGTTTAGTACACAAGAGGTTAGGGAGAGGCTGAAGGAGGTAGTGAAGAAAGTTTGGAGGGGTGAGGGATTCCCAGGAGGGTGGAGAGAAGGCTTAATAGTGCCACTGTATAAGAAAGGGGATAGAGATATGCAGGAAAATTATAGAGGGATTACGCTAATGAATACGGCGTATAAAGTATATGCGATGGTGGTGGCAGAGAGACTGCGGAAGGATGTTGAGGGGAAAGGAATATTGCCGGAGACGCAGGCGGGATTTAGGGCGGGTAGGAGTACTATCGACAATATTTACGTGCTGCAGCACGTGGTAGATAGAGAATTAGCGAAGAAAGGGGCGAGAGTGTACGCGTTTTTTGTGGATCTCAAAGGCGCGTTTCCATCGGTGGATAGGGGGAGGTTGTGGGAGGCGATGGAGGATAGGGGAGTAGAGAGGGGCCTAATTGAAAGGGTAAGGGAGATATATGAAGAGACAAAAGACAAGGTAAGAGGAGGGGAGGGGATTTCGGAGGGATTCTGGATGGATAGGGGGTTAAGGCAAGGGTGTCCACTTAGCCCAACGCTTTTTGCGATTTTAATTGCGGATATGGAAAGTAAGCTGGAGGCCGGGGTGGTAGGAGGAGCCAGGATAGGAGGGGTTAGAATTTGGTCACTAGCGTATGCAGATGACATAGTGTTGCTGGCAAGCAGCGAGGAGGCCTTAAAGGAGATGATTAAGAGGTTGAGAAGATACCTGGATAAAAAGGGGTTAGAGCTGAATGTGGAAAAGTCCAAGGTTATGGTGTTCAGAAAAGGAGGGGGAAGGGATAAGGGAAGGGAGTGGAAGTGGAAGGGAAAGGAGGTGCAGGAGGTGAAAGAGTTTGTGTACTTGGGCTTCGTGTTTCGAAGGAATGGTGGAGTGGATGGTCACATAAAAGAGAGAGTGAGGAGGGCAAATGTAGTGATGAGGCAGGTGTGGGGGTTGGGAAAGAAGTTATTCGCAGATGATTTTGGAAGGAGAATGAAATTGTTTGATTCACTAGTGATGAGTGTGCTATTGTATGGGGTAGAAGTGTAGGGGTGGAAGGAAAGTGAAGAGGTTAATAGAACGCAGGAGAGGTATGTAAAGTGGACCCTGGGGTTGGCAAGGAACACGCCTAATTATATTGTCAGGAGGGAGACGGGGAGAGCGAGTGTAGGAATTCTAGCAGGGAGCCGGGCGTGTAAATATGAGGAGAAATTTTTGGAAGAGGGGGGAAGTAGGCTAGTTAGGGCGTGTTGGTGGGAAAAGGAGAACAAGGGAGGGGGTGGGAAGATGGAGGCTGAGAGGGAAAGGTATTTTAGAATGAATGGACTGCAGATGGATGAAGTGAGAAGGATGCACGAGGAAGGAAGGAAGGTTTATGACGTGGTTAAGCAAAACGGCATGGAGAGAGACAAGACAGAAGGGGAAGAGAGAATAAGAGAGTCAAGATTCAACGGGAACTATGTGTGGATTATGCCAAGTGCAAGAGCGCAATATTTATGTGAGAAAGGAGAGAAAGGAAGTCAGGAGCTTATAGCGAGGATGAGGTGTGGGTGCATGGAGGGCTTCAATAGGTTCTGGCTCTCGCGAGAGAAGAGGATGTGTGAACTGTGTGGAAAGGGGGATGCAAGAGTGGAGCACTGGTTGGAGGAGTGCGTGGAGGTGGAAAGAAGTGAGATAAGCATGGAGGTATTGTTGCATGAAAGGGGGAAAAAAAGGCAGTAGCATGGGTGAAGGGAGTGTTGGGTAAGATGGAGATGAAGAGAAGGAAGGAGGAAGAGGAGTGGAGAAGGAAAGATTGTAAATAGGAGAGAAAGTAGATATAAGTAACATGTAAATATTGTAAATAGTAGATAAGTAGTAGGTATTAGAGCGATAACAGAGGTTGGCAAGCGAGGCAATGCGAAAAAGTAGGGATATGCGAGCGAGGCGAAGCGAGGAAGGCAAGGCGATACGAGCGTGCGGCTTAGAGATAAGGAATGGAAGGATGTTAGTTTTTAAGGGTTAGTTTTAAGAAAATTCTGTAAAAAATGGATGTGTAAGCAAGTCAATTTTTTAAGGCCAGCAGGCTGAAAAATAAACGTTTATCTAACAAATCTAACGCAGCCTATTAAAGTTTAATTAATTATTATTTTAGCAAATTTCATTTTCCTCGAACGGCTCTAATTCTCTAACAATGGGAAGGTCGCGCTAAGCCAGCATCCGCGTCCGAGTCACAGGCGTCCAGTGTCTCTCTTGGGTTCCAGTATTGTGGAAAAACTTGAGGGTGGCGACCCTACCGCACCCCAGAAAGTGCGAAAAAAGTTTAGGAAACGCTGAGCTAACGTATGCTTTCCTTAAATCATCCGGATTGAAGTCAGGCACGGAGGGTTTCATTTTGGCATGGCAAGACGATGTCATTTCGACTCTAGCATACCGCCGCCACATTTTGAACCAAGATATTCTCGATGATAGCTGCAGAGCGTGTCATGCACACCCCGAGCATCTAGGACACATACTATCTAGTTGTCCAACTCATGCGGGAACGACCTTCATCCAAAAGGTACAATGCGGCACTAAGAGTGTTTTATTACCCTCTCTGTCACTCTTACGGAATTAGCCCAAATACCGCTCCGCTAAACGCTTCTAGGGAAACAGAGTCAATTGTCGAAAATGAGAAGTGCCGTATATACTGGATCTTCATATTTTCGACAATCGCTTCTGTAACGAACTCGAGGCCTGACATAGTTCTCCTTGACTTCGAGAAACGAACCATGTTCGTTATCGAATTTTCGGCACCAGCTGAAAAAAACGTTACAGCCAAGGAGAAAGAAAAGAAAGAGAGGTATAAAGATCTTATAAGGAAGTTGCGACGGTTATACCCGGAATAATCTGCTAAACTAATCGTCTTAATCATCGGCGCTCTTGGAGGTGCCAAAGTTTCACTGTTTAATAGCCTGAAAAGCATTCCTGTGTGTCAAAAAATTGCTGAGACACTTGCGGGGAAAATGCAGAAGGCGGTCGTCCTTGGGTCGCTCCGTGTCTTCAGGGTGCACGAGACTTTTGCCGGATCATCGAATTGAATTCGTCGCAGACTGTAACCACCTATCTCACGGTCGTGACACGTGGTTACAGCTGAAATTTTACCGCGATTTCGCTGGGAGGGGGTGCAATTTTTCAGACTAGCACCCGCTCCCGGCGAAAGGCTGTGGTTGTCCTTATGTCAAACTTTTAAATATATATATATATATATATATTTCGGTTTCGATTCCTTTGGAATAGAACCGAAGGGCCTATGACAAAGCTACCGAACTACGATTTTCGGGCAGCGGTCTCCGTTGCTCACTCGAGACCTGACATTGTTCTCCAAGACTTCGAGAAACGAACTATATTCGTGATCGAATTCTTGGCTCCATCAGAATACAACATCACTGCAAAGGAGAAAGAAAAGGAGGAGAGGTATCAAGACCTTAAGAGAGAGCTGCAACGACTGTACCCAAAGTATTCGGTGCGAGTAATTGTCCTTGTGATTGGTGCTCTCGGAGGTGCGAAGCTATCACTGCTTCGTAACCTTAAAACCATACCCGCGTGCCAAAAATATGCCAAGGCACTTGCGAGATGGATGCAGAAAGCTGTCATCCTTGGGTCGCTTCGTATCCTCAAGACACACGAGGGTTTCGCCGGACTGTCGTTGTGATTTCGTCGTGCCCTGTGACCACCCATCTGACGGTTGTGAGTCGTAGCCATAGGTGTGACTTACCGCGGTTCTACTGTGGGCTATTGACGTTTTTTAGATGGCGGTTGCTCAATGAATTCCAAATTATTTAAAGACCCTGCAAATTTTCAGAGCTACAGGGCTAAGGACTCCCAGTCCGGGAGTTGGGTCAAAAATCGAACACCACGATAAAAATAAAACTAATTTTTTTGGAATTGGCGGTTTGTACCTCCAGCGAAGAATAGTAAACAAACTTCACTCCTAGTTTGTAACAGAGATGGTAATGAGCCACTCTTAGTGCCGCATTGTACCTGGCGACGGTATGCTAGAGTCGAAATGACACCGTCTTGCCATGCCAAAATGAAAGCCTCCGTGCCCGACTTTAATCCGGATGATTTAAGGAAAGCATACGTTAGCTCATACGACATCGACTGATCCTCCACATTTTTGTGGAAGATGCTGTGCATCCTCCTGTCGAGAAGCTCTTGGCGGAAGTTTTTCTCCTGTGCTTTCTTAATCCGGGCCTTCAGAAGTGAGTATTCAAGATGGATAAGATTTGATGCATTTTGCTCACCCCTGATATTGAAGTCAAGGCCTAGTGTTTGAGCAGCCTTCTCCGCTGCTTTGTACAGAAACGCCCCTTTGCCTACTTCTTCGTGTTTCCTGACCATTTTAAGAAGAGGGTTTTGTCCATTTGCAACTATATGTGCTGTACCCAGAATAATCCTATTGTGAAGACATTCAAGATTCAGTATTCCGCGACCACCTAGGCGGCGTGAGATGTAAAGTCGCGGAACAGAAGACTTAAGGTGCATGCTTTTGTTAATGTGCAAAACCTTTCGCGATATCAAGGGATCTGAGCTCGTCCTTCGTCCATGGAACCACTCCAAATGTATAGAGTACTACCGGGACGGCAAGCATGTTCGTTGCAGATACTTTGTTCTTAGGCGACAGTTCGGAAGACCAAATCTGCCGGATGAGACCTTTGTATCTGCTTCGGAGAGTATCCTTTATATATGTCACGTCCGGAATGCGGCTCTGTGGCACGCCCAGGTATGTATAGCTCTCCAGCGCTAAGGTGTCGTATAGCGCTTCTGTCGATGAGCTCAGGGTCTTCGGGGATGCCATTAAGTTTTCCTTTCTTCAAATTAACCGTGGCGCATTTTTCTAACCCAATCTCGTTCCAATCTCTTGAGTGTACCCTTTGACAATTTTTAGAGCTTGGTATAGTTTCTCTTTATTTCTAGCATAGATCTTGAGATCGTCCCTGTAAAATACATGTGTGACCTTATGCTTTCGATCTCCAGGTTTGCCACAGAGGTACCCTTCGGAATGACGAAGTGCGAGAGACAGTGGCAATAATGTGAGGCAAAAGAGAAGAGGGCTCATGGTGTCGTCCTGAAACACACCTCTCTGAAAGGTGACACTGTTAGTGGTCACACGACGTTTTCCAGATGAGATAGTAAATCTGGTTTTCCAAAGCAGCATTAATCTCTCTATGCACCTCACGATGTGTGGATGAACCTTTAATCAATCCAGGCCATCGATAGGAATCGCTGTTAGGATGCTGCGTCTTTACAAACACATCTATCGATGAGCAGATTCTCCCGACATCCTGCTACGCCTTTCTTTGAGCCGAGTTGTTCATACATCTCTCGCCACACAGCTCGAATTGTCGAAATTGTTACGAACGAGGAGTGAAGTTTGTTTACTATTCGTCGCTGGAGGTACAAACCGTCAATTCCAAAAAAATTGGTTTTATTTTTATCGTGGTGTTCGATTTCTGACCCAACTCCCGGACTAGGAGTCCTTAGCCCTGTAGCTCTGAAAATTTGCAGGGTCTTTAAATAATTTGTAATTCATTTATTTTTCATCAAACATTTAAAAAAAAAAGTTTATTCATCGAAATCCCAAAATGATTAGAAAACTCTACAGCATATCTCTTAAACTAACGCAACATCCCTTCGGTGATATGGCGGGCAAGTAAAGTGTTCCCGGAAAAAGGGGAGAGGGAGAGACACCAGTGGAGAGCGGAAACAAGGCAATTTCTGATGGACATTGAGAGTACCTAACTCAATTATTTATTAAAAGAAAAGGAGTCTGGTACCGCAGTATCCATGCGTAATCAGTCATTACACCTCGTGGCCGAGTTGAGTACCTCTCCAAAACTTGCACATTCATGTATGCGTCGCGTATGCAACGAACCAGCTAAAGGAAAGATACACAGGTGCAAGAACCGAAAATAATGAAGAGCGGGAAAACAATTGTGCCAAGCTACCTAAATCGAAACTTTCGATCAAATCAAAAGGACCTTCGACAATTGTTATAATAATTGTTGCTAGCTGAATATATTTAACACGAAAACAATATAAATTATACACAAAATCAAGATTGTTGATTTAGAAATAGATATTAACAATGCCATAATAGTCAATCGATATCTAGAATTTCTGATACCAAAGAATTAACAAATGGCCAAATTCTCAACCCCCTGGGTAGAACCAAATTATAAACGTAAGGAAAAAAATGAAAGATAAATACATGCAAGATAACTCACTAAATATTCAACGATAATATAAAGCTGAGGTGATTTGAATATTTTGTAAATCAAAAAGAATATTAAATCAAATCAATTTGGACTTCAGTAAAGATTATTAGATAAATTAAAACGGATTTATTAAATAAAGGAAAATCAAAAAACCCTACCCAAATTTCCAAACCATGGCCTACGAGGTGCATCCTACCTGTCACCTCGGGGCAGTCGTTCGTCGCTTCTCATGGAAGCAATTAAGACGCGGTCTAGGTCTAGTACATAGAGTTCGCCCTGCCCGTCTGGCTTTAGCTTCGCGCGGCTCGTACGCGACCCGTCACTTCGCGATACCCTCAGGGGAAAGTAGTGCTAAGGAGAAGAAGTCTCTTCGAGACGTAAAATTGGTAAATTTCGCTGTTCGACGGGCAACCGAGATCAGTAAGGAACAGTGTGTGCAAAGAACTCAAAAACCACGGTGTCCCAGTCGGTGTGTTTGAATCACGACGGATCGCGATCGTGTCGCGCGAGTGTGAGTGGAAGTGGCAAGTGGCGAGTCCTACGACTGGACTTACACCGAAGACGCACTGCACTCCAAGAGAAGGTCAGGTTTTTTATGTGATTTTTTTTTATAGGTGGAATTTTATTTAACAAAACTAAGCATAGTATCGCGGCCGGCAATTGCCTTGTTTCCGCTCTCCACTCGTGTCTCTCTCTTTCCTTTTTCCGGGAATTGATGCGGTTGTAATTATGTTTCGCCAATAAATAAAATCCGGGAACACTTTACTTGCCCGCCATCTTTTCTTCGCTACGGGAGGGATGTTGAGGTAATTTAAGAGATATGCTGTAGAGTTTTCTAATCATTTTGGGATTTCGATGAATAAACTTTTTTTTAACTGTTTGACGGAAAAAATAAATGAATTCCAAATTATTTAAAGACCCTGCAAATTTTCAGAGCTACAGGGCTAAGGACTCCCAGTCGGGGAGTTGGGTCAGAAATCGAACACCACGATAAAAATAAAACCAAGTTTTTTTTGGAATTGGTGGTTTGTACCTCCGGCGACGAATAGTAAACAAACTTCACTCCTCGTTCGTAACAAACATGGTGACAGCGGTGGGATTTCACCCTTACGCGCATCCCTCCGTCATTTTAGTGAAATTAACAATTTTCGAAATTTTGGTGAAATTTTAGTGAAATCAGTCCTTTTGACTGTTGTCTTTTAAAAATTATGCTTAACAGTGGGACATAGTGGGACTTAGGTTAAATAATAACCAAAATAATTGATCTGGTTTTTATTGTGAAATAAAATCAGAGGTAATTGTTCGGTTATTTATAAACATTCAAAATTAAACAAAGCAACATGAAATGCAGGGAGATTAGGCAAGCCTAACGGCCAGTCGAAACCTCCCCTAAGGTTCAAGATGCAAGCCTAAGGGCCAGCACTTGAGTGTTTTTATGTGGTTTATTTAATTTCGAATTAAATAGAAAAATGGTACCCCTAGCTGTTGAGTATACAGCTTAGGTTAAATAATAACCAAAATAATTGATCTGGTGTTTATTTTAAAATAAAATCAGAGGTAATTGTTCGGTTATTTATAACCATTCAAAATTAAACAAAGCAACATGAAATGCAGGGAGATTAGGCAAGCCTAACGGCCAGTCGAAACCTCCCC